>JAJEKB010017260.1:0-35427 GCA_022393335.1 Macrotrachela quadricornifera | reverse complement strand
TCAGATAAGATTTCTTGATCTCTATTGGATTTTCGATATGGTGGTGTGTGCACTGGTCTGTGGGTACCCGTGTCGATTGCATTTTTTAAAACTATGTCGATTTTTGATGGTTGTCGAATATCGAACAACTTTCCATACCTCCACAGAACAGTTGTAATTTGACTTCGTTGTTTGTCATCAGAAATATGTTTAGTTAATTTTCCAATTTGCTCCCGTATTTCTTCAGAGTAACATTGTTCTCGTAGATGAGTAAACAAGTCATTTCTTGCAGTAAATCGTTGTGAACAGTTTCGACATCTATGTTCATTTTCTTCTTTTGTTGATGTATCATTTACTATCTTCGCTACTTTTCCTGCTGGATTGAGCTGTTCGCACGCTTTTCCTCTAGGGATGCGTTCATTTGATTGATTTGATGGTATAATAAGACTGACTGTATTCGCTATACGTGTCACCGTACCAATTCGTGTTCCCTCAGAAAGCGTTTGTCGTCTATTTGTTGCGTTTATAATGCTAATCCTTGCTTTTCCGTCCTTAATATCGAGTAGTGTACATGCTATAAATAATGCCTTCCGTTGTAAACCAGGATTTGGTTCAAATAATGCATCTATCATATTTGTTTGTTGTAGTTGAGCTTCAACAATGTGTTCTGAAAAAGGAGAAAGTATAATAAAATTAGTAAGAGTTGCTGGATAATTTATATTTGGTGGTTTAATAAATGGTGTTGATACTTCTCTGCCTTGTTTCTTGATCATGATGCGTTTTTCTGGTGTAAGAATATAAACATTATTCGTTTGAATCCAGTCACTACCAAGTATTAAATTTGTAACGAGATCAGTCGCAACATCAGCCATTATTTTTGTTTCAATTCCATTGATATTGATGTATAATAATGTTTCACCGATGATGTTCACTGCAGAGCAACTAGCTGATAAATGGTTTTTTGTTCGTGGTATAAATTGTTTGTATGGGATCTTATTTAATAAACGTTTATGAATTATTGTGATGGCCGATCCGGTATCAATCAGTGCTTCTTGTGGAGTATTGTTGCATAGAATTTTGACGAATATTGGATTATATGTTGTTGCTGATATCGATGTTGTATAAGATGGTGATGATGATGATGACTTTGGAACTCCACAGGGATCGTCGCCATCAGCCGATCCCCTTATTCGAAAAAATGAAGTTGAGGACAATCATATATTCGATGATTTGATTGTCCACATTTAAAACAACCGTTTTGTTTCTTGTAAAAACATTTATTTGTCGAATGATTTTTCCGCTTGCAGATTAAACACGGAATGGTGTGTTGTACCTTGTTAGATGAATAATTTTGTCGGTTATGTGCAATGTTTTTATAACCTTCTTTATTATATTGATGAGGATGTACTAATTTATGCTGTTGATGTTGTTGTTTTTGATTACCTTTACCTGTCATAGGTGCATATTGGTTTGATGATTGTATATTGAGTGATCTAGGATAAATGGTTGCAGTTGGTAATGTGGACTCGAAAAATGGTTGAGTTGTTGTTTCCGAATGAAAACCACCGCACTGTTGTTGAATTCTTTTCTGTATATATTCTTCTTCGCGTGCAATTTGTAGCCATTGTTCGGGTTTTTTAATATCTCGTTCATTCCGGATTAAATGTTCTTTTAGTGAATGTTTGACACCGGTTTGTAACACCGTGATTACTTGTTGTTCAGTAATAAATTTGTGAGCTTTTCTATATTTCCGAATGACGTTTTCATAAAAAGATGAGACCGATTGATTATCTTCTTGTTTAATTTGGAAGAACTCTTGCATTACTTCACTATCTGACGTGAATTCTTTAAATCGATCTCGTAATGCTTGTTCTGCATCGTTCCAGTCGATAAATGATTTTAAATTTTCTTGATACCACTTTAATGCTGGTCCTGTTAATTTGCCCATCGTTTCAAGTATTTTACTTTCATCTTTTAATTTCATTAATGAGAATAAATTTGTAAGGTCAAATAACCATTCATCAATATCCAGTTCATCCGATTCACCAGAAAATTCCATCACTTTCTTCATAGCTTCTTTTTGGCTGGAATGTAATTGTTGAGCATCCATCGTATTTGTTTCTGTTGCTTGCATCGATAATGTGCCAATTGTTTTTTTATTTCGTTTTCTTGTTGGTGAATGTGTAATTACTTCGTGAGGTATCAGATATATTTTATTTTTCTGCACTACGTTCCTTGTGCTTGCCGCCGTCGTTAGATGTATGTATATATGTAAAAGAACGAGAAAGAAATTTATACTGTAAGAAAAATGATTACCTTCTCGTAATAAATTCTGTATTCGTTGTGTGTAATTATGGGCTCTCTTTCCGTAATAGATGAGATTAATTTCACTCTTTCCAATATGGATGAGTTTGGTTAGATAGTGATTCGATTCTTCTTCGATAAGGTTATTAGAAGAAGACCGGTCACGGCACCAATGTTAGCTCGTTGTTCGAGCGTGAATGTTTATTTATTAATATATAACAACACACGCACACATCTATAGGCACACACACACACAACTTCTGAATCCCCCCCTTTTCAAAAGGAAAAAAAAGATATATATATATATGTGTATAACAAAGGAAAAGAATAAAGAAAGTAAAGAAAGAAAGAAAGAAAGATAGATAGATAGATAGATAATACATTTCAATATAATATAACATCGAGGATGATGTACTAGCATCATTACCTCTAACAAAATGTTAGATTAGCTTTTTGCGAAGGTAAATAAAAGGATTTATTATGTTTTAAATAAAAGTTATTATTTTGTACTATACTACATATTAATAACATTATACAGTACTTCTCCCTAATAACGACTCGTCATTATAAAGGTTGACATATTATTCATCAACTATATCTTCATTAATGTTTCTTTTGATAGAAATAGAAGCAAAATTAATGAGAGATTTTACTTTGAATTCTTAATATTAAACTGAAATACTCAGGTCTGACCAAAAGTTCTGCAATTTAAAAAAAAAAATAAAAAGATGCAGAGATATTTTTGTTTTTATATTATTAAATGTTGAGGATAGTTGCCATTATTATTTGTATCAAGTTCGATCTTTTCTAACATTTTGTTGAAAGTTTTTTTGAAATCTTTTTCGAAAAAATTTTTAGGTACCTTGGATACCACGTAAAATTATTATATTTCATTTGTTTAAAAAATTTAGCGAAATATTGTTTGATTATGTCAGTTGCATCCTAGCATTACCAGTTATGAGGCGTGGATTTATTTTAGATAGGTTAGTCATAAGTCATCTGATGCTAGCTGGCTTACTGAAGTTGAATCATCAGAAACTATCAAAGGCTATGGTTCCTAAAGACAAATTTTAATCAAAACTTAGTTTGGTATGTTCTTTTTATCAAATAGTCTTCAGTGCATTTAAAGGCAGGACTGTGGGTCAAAAGTATTATATTGAAAATTGTCCAAAGTCTTTTGTTAATGAATAATGTAAACAAATAGAAAGATCAGCTTCAAAATGTACAAAATTACTTGACGGTGGCCAATGGCTTGATATTCACCAATGTTATTCTTTATATGACAGAAGAAGGTATCAATATCATGTCATATCTACCATATTCGTCAGACCTGATACTATGTAATTTATGGCTAACCAATTCTATCCAACGTAGTCTAACTGATTAAATAAATGAAACATGGTTAACTCATGTGGTATCCAAGGTACCTAAAAATTTTTTCAAAAAAGATTTCAAAAAAAACTTTCAACAAAATGTTAGAAAAGATCGAACTTGATATAAATAATAATGGCAACTATCCTCAACATTTGATAATATAAAAACAAAAATATCTCTGCATCTTTTTATTTTATTTTTTTAAATTGCAGAACTTTTGGTCAGACCTAAGTAAATGTTCTTCTGTTGCCTAAACAGCTAAAGTTTTATCAGTATAATTAATATCTTCCCAAGAGCATGACCTACTCAATTTATCTCACTAATAAAATTGGCAATTAAACTACATTTCATATGTTATACGATCTTTTTTTTGGTGATTCTTATCATTCACAATAAAGCACGTAAATACAAAAAAAAAGGGTTTTTGTCTTGTACTTTATCTGCAGAGACAACTTATACAGATGTTGATAATATCATTTTGAATACTATTGAAAAGTAAGAAAGCATAGAATCTTTTCGAGTTTTTTTCTTTATAAGTTACATAATCAGCTAAATTACAGCATACAATTTCCATTTAAACATAGTCATTTGTTCCAAAGGCCACCATGATTGAGTGGTTATACGTTGCTTGGCACACACACCCACAAGATATTGTGTTCAAGCCTCTGTAACAGTGTCCATGGAATGGCCTTGGACAAGCCACTAACGGCTAGGTTGTCTCAAATGATTCATTTCACATGAGTCATTCGTGCTGACTATATCTTTAGCTAGTATGTTGGACGGAAGAGGGTGCAGATACTGCCGTCTGTAAAAAGAAGAAGACGATAGAATTCGACTGCCTGTGGAAAACTGGTAATAATAACCGCGGTCGGTACCAACAGGCAATAAGCCTATGGGACGTTATTATTATTATTATTTATTCCAGAGTATATCAGTACAGAACAACTAAAAACGGGAAAAGGCCTTTCACAGTTCACATTTTCAATATTAGTCTTTATGTAATTTCTTGCTCATTGAAACATAGTCCATATCCACACCAGATGACATTCGATGAGTATCACGTTTTTCCACCAAGAATCCATGGTGACAATAGAAACTCTCACCATTCAAAGATGCTGCCAGATACAGTTCATCTATACCATGAAGAAGAGCCAATTCTTCAATCTTTGCTAAAAGTTTCGAACCAATACCTTGACGACTAAACGCTGGATCTACATAGAGATCGTCGAGTGTTTGTTCAGAGACAATAAGAGAGGCAGCTCCGATGATGATACAATTCTCGACCGGCTCAGCGATTATGAATATTTTTTCATTGTTCTGTATCGCTTGGCGGAAGCGATTCACTTGCGTCTCATCTTCAGGCGAAGGTATCCAACTATCAAGAACGCTCTTATTGTAATAAGCTGAAGGTGCTGGTCCGTGAACAGCAGCATATTTAACACGGACAATACCTTCGGTATCAGAGATTGTTGCAGGACGAATATTTATCATGAAACAGCAAACAATTATTTTCTTTTTGTGAATCTAAGTGAAGATAGTCAAGATAAGAATTAAAAACAAGAGAAGACAAAATGATATTGACATGATATATTTTGCTCTTTTGTTTTTCTTGACGCTCGATAAAATTCATTCTCTTAGAGCCTGTGTCAGGTTAATAACAAAAAGAGAACAAAGAAATTATTTTCTCACATACGTGCTCAAGAGAAATACTGTTCAGGACGTGTCTGAGCAATATTTTTATAGAAGCTTTGGAGAAAACGACTTCAAAATCAAATTATAAAGACAGATCTGTGTTTAGCTTTGAAGATTCGGAGTGTAATTTCGGGGTAAAACCTTGTTGGAGGCGCGATGATCAGTGTTACTATCTTTCTAGTAGTGTGCTCCTAGATAAAAGAAACTCTGGCATGAAAAAGTAAGAACTAGATTGTTCGAGGTAATACTGTGAGACGTGTCATAATCACACAAACTGATGTTCGAAAAATAAAAATTGCTGTTATTTATCGTAGGGGACACATGTCATCATTTGTGTCGCTAAAATCTATTCTTTTTACCGCCATCAAACAGACAAACATAATCAATTATAAGAAGATTTTTTCCTCGTTCATATACGATACAAAAAAATCATTATTAAATATTCAAGAAATTTATGATGTAAAAATGATCTTGAGCGTCGAAGATGTGAGATAAGACTGACTCAATGAATATTTATGCTTCTTACGAAATAGCGTTGAAGACTGCTGCAAGATACTGATGTAACAATGAAGCGATTTGTACTAAGAAACATATTAATTGACCTTATTCGAGTCAAATAATCACTTTCACCGAGTAACTGTCGAATTTAAAATATGAAGTGTTGATAGCTTGTCTAGACAAAGATCGTTCAATCTCAAAATGTATGAAATTTATAGTTCTAGAAATGAATCCGAAAAGATTTTCTCCACTATTATAAAGATAAAACATAGTGTTGTTCGGGGCAACTATGGAGTTTATAGAAACCCTCTATCATATGATTTGAACAACACCATGTTTTATTCTTATAATAATAGAGTGAATTTTTTTGGTGGCTAATACAAAATACCGTTTTTCTTTGAGCTACAGAAAAAATTTAACCTATTATTTTAAGAACAAAACATGATGTTGATCGGATCATATGAAAAAGGATCACTACGAATTCCATCATCGGTTCGAACAACACTTGGTCCTTCTTTTATAATAGTGGAGAAAATCTTTCCTGATTCATTTTTGTACCTACATTTTATGGACCGTGAAATTAATCATCTTTGTTTAGGTACATCATCAGCACATCATATTTTTAATTCGGTAGTTTCTCGGTGAAAGTGATTATTTGACTCGAATAAGGACAATCAATTTGCTTGTCAGTACAAAATGTTCTATTGTTAGATAAATATTTGTCATATTTTCTTTCGGCTGTATATTTATGAAAACACACGTTTCATCTCTTCATACAGTGAGAACAGTTCTTTTTTTTAACATGCTCTATTATACGTAGTTCTTGCTACTTTTTCTATCCTTGTTTCCAGCTCAAATAGCAAATGGATAAGATCATTCCAAAATCAACTGGGATGATGATACCAGATGGTAAACTATACAATTCATATGTACATCATTCTTAATGGAGATTCTTGCTTTCTGAATATATAATTAATTAATTAATTGAGTAGTTAATTTATAATTTTTCGTACAATTCTACTCGTGGTTCGGTTGCAATAAAAAGTGAAGCAATGTCAATACCAGATAGTCAAACATCACATTAGTGAATCGTTGAAAATATGAGAGATGCTCAAACTTATACAATGGATCAAGATTCAAAGAAATGTTATAAATCAACAACGACAAAGAGACTATAGCATTATATATCAGGTATTTGATCTTTTTTTTCTGTTTACGTTAATGACAATACAGGCTATTTGTATTCGGTCATAGTGACAACAGTACATCAATACTCGTGTATGCACGAATACAGGGACAAACAAATTATAGGTGACACGTGGCTTATACCAAAAGATCAAGTGATTACTTATTTTAGAGTTAGTGATGATGGTCTATGTATTCATTTGAATGCACATACTTACTCTCAATACTCTGGTGAGTAACTATATAATATGAAAATATTAGTCATTACTTGTTCTATTGTAATTTTAGCTTTCGTTAATTCAATCATAACACCAAATTTTGTGCTCAAAATTCTTGAATCAAATATATTCGATATAGCAGTACAATGTGAAAATGATGCTTAATATATTAATTGCTCTCAGCAATAAAATAAAAATAAATGACAATCTCGTATTGAAAGCCATAACCAATGCTAGCATCAATGGTAAATCCATTGCAAATTGTAAACAGTCACAAATGAGATGGATTTCTTTGATCATAGAATTGAAACTATTATGCAGTTATCGCGACCTTCATAATGGATCCCATCAGATGACTTGTACATTGCATTCCTGATTACTAACGTTTTTTAGACGATTTCGTTTCGATCTGTATGGATACTTGTTTTTCACGAGCGCATAAAAACTGTATTAGATAGGAATTACTAGCGAAGAAACCGCCAGAAGTGATTCACCGCTTCTGAGCTCATACTTTGGACATACGTAGTGAACCTCGATCAAAGCGAAACCAGCGGATTTGGAATTTCAAATCCAGAGAAGATTTCTCGGGATTTTTGGGATTATATGAGACTCTTTAGAATTTTGAAATTTTTGGGACTTTTTGGAATTCTTTAGCATTTTAACGTTTTTTTCTTTTATAAAACAGCGTTCTACCGTCCTAAGATCCAGCAATTGTACTGAATTGATGACACTTTTGCAACCACAATAAAGAAATATTTAAAGACTTTCGGCCAATCAAGTGGTCCTAATTCACATTAAAAACGTTCTACGACATTGAACTTTTGCCATTTCTTACGTTTTTCTCTGTACTAAAGGTTTCACTCGCTTTGAATTGGTTACTATTGAGCGGTATTGGGATTTATCTTGACTGATATTGAGGTCTCATTATTAACTGATATTAAGATATTGATATCGACAAGGACTGTGCCGATTGAAAATCAAAAGTTTAGATCTTTTGTGCAGAAAATTTGATTAAAAGATCGATTCTACGAAATCATAGGTATTTTAGGCAGTTTCTCATAACTTTTCAACGTGCATCTAGAAATGGTTTCTCGAACTCGTCGAGTCCTACATAGGAACATTGTCTAGAATCTGTTGGGTATATCTAGCATGCTATCTCGAAATTTTTCAGTTCTTGCTGTGTCATAGAATCAATAGCTATTGTTATAATGAATTTTATAGTAATAAATTTGAGAAACTTAAAGATGGCTACTATTAAAGAAAAGTTCCATTTATTTCCCTATTATTGATAAAATTAAAGTCTTTTTCAAGAAAATGAATAATAATAATCTATAAATGATGAGTATGTGCTAGCTGTTGTTGTAAATTATTGATATTACAAGTGCCAAGGGTCGGTGTAACATCATTAATTGTTGATTCAGTAAAGTGTTTTTGCAGAAAAGCATAAAAGTTTGGTGGAAATTTGCTCATATTTGAACAGTACGTAAAATGTACAAAAACATTTTTTATTATAATCATTTGGTACTTTTTCTTTGAATGAAGTATTTATTACATTTTGACGCAATGCATTACACAGATTAACCTATAAATAACACATTGATGAGAAACTTGAATATCTCCATTGTAGCTCAAGCAAACGACCTGATGTTTTTATCAATAATAGAGACTTGTTCAAAGTTTATATCCATAAAGACATGCTTAGAGAGATTCTTTATTAAATATCACTATTAATTTCAAGAAAAACATTTTACTTTTTTACAGATAAGAAAAAGTATAATATATCTAATAAAGGATCTCTTTAGGTATTTCTTTATGAATATAAAACTTGAACATTCCGCTATTATTGATAAAAAATCAACTCGTTTGCTCGAGTCGTAGTGGAGGTACTCAATCTTTTCTTTGGTAAAATGACTTTTGCGCCATTTTATCTATTGTTTTGTAATTATTTGTGAAGAAGTAAAAATTTTTCTTGTTGAGGTCAACAATAATGTTTAACAAAGAGTTCCTCTATACATGTCTTTATGGATATGAACTTTGAATATGCCTCTATCACTAGTAAAAGCTTTAGCTTGTTTAGTCAACATCTGGCGAAGATATTTAAGTTTCTTATCGATGTGTTATTTATGGGACACTCTGTAATTCTGCGCCCGATAGTACCGATCGATTTGGAGTAAAAATGGGCAGTATTTACAGAGGATACACCCTGATAATGCCCTGTTTTTCTGACATTTACAGTCCGTTTTCTGATTGTAAACGATACCGTTTTAATCAAACTGGGCCGTGTCATTTTATCGAGTCGCTTGTTTACTATCAGTCGCGTCGCGTTCTGAATTTGGCTTAGTCTATTCATTGTCAAATAATTCTGGAATAAATTTAATTTGCGTAATAGAATTTTAATCTTAAAGCGATTTAATCTATGTTTTCTGATATGTCTATTTTTAGCATAAAGATTAATTTTATCCAATAGTTTTTGTAGGAGTAATAAAACTTTTGTTATTTTTTTTTATTCAAAAAGTATTTCAACAGCCATTAACAATCATTTCACTGCTATTCACCTATGATAGACAGATACAAAATCACTTAGATATTCATTGAATTGAACGTTATTGAACAGGATTATTGGCTTTGACGAGCAGCATACACTTGAAACATTATTGACTGTGGTAAGAGAAATTTTGAAAATATCTTTTATCAACTTTTAATGAGTTTTATGATGGTCAGGTTTATATGTTCTTTTCATTATGTTCTGTTCTCTTCAAATACACTTGTTCGTATCTGTTGAAGAATGGCCAAAAAATAAGATCTTAGAGATGTCAATAATATTGCTTCGAAAGTTATACAACAAAAATAAAAAATTTTCATCTTTTCTACACTGAATGAAAAATAAAAAACCAAATACTGCTCTGATGATTTATTATGTGCTATAAAAGTAAAGTAATATAATCAAATACATCAGGCAGTAAAGCCTGTTTCTACCCTTTAATTCGATTATTTTTGTCTTGTATTTATCCAAAAAATACAAATCATAGTGAAGGAGTGATAATAATGATAGAAAAAACGGCTGTGTAATCAGAATTGAGTTTGTAGTGATTCACTTTTCTAAGCTAGAATGATTAAATTTGTCACATGTTTGTCTTTTATTTTGTTGGCGTATGTTTTTCAAATTACTTTTACTACAGAAAGTGATCATGTTAATTATAAATTTGTCAAAACTAACAATGATGATTTACAAACATGTCTTTCATCATTATTGCCATTGTCCATCCGTACTATTTATCCATGTAGCACTTTAGCAAATCAAAATAGTTCGAAGTATCGATGTGATCATTTCAATGTGACTGAATTATCAGCTATTCATGGAGGTCGGATTTCTCATTCTCCTGCTGTTATTGTTTATGCACTGAATAATAACGATATACAAAATGTGGTCAAATGTGCAACAAAATTAAATTACATTGTAAATGCAAGGAGTGGTGGTCATAGTTATGAAGGCTATGGTTTAGGTTCAATGTACAATAATATTGTTATTAATATGGAAGGAATTAATTATACTAATATTAATCCACATGATGGAACTGGTACATTTGGAGCTGGTACAAAAATTGGTCCAATCTATTATAAAACATATCAATATAATTATACAATTAATGCTGGTAGTTGTGCATGGATGGGAATTGCTGGTCATGCACTTGGTGGTGGTCACGGTTTTCTCGGTCGATTACATGGATTATTATCCGATAATATTTTGGAAATGAAAGCAATTAATGCTCAAGGTAAATATATTTTAGTAGTATAATACTTCGAGTAGCTCTAAATGTAACTCAAATATTTCTTGTAGGTGAATTGCTAACAATCAATAAAACTCATGAACCCGAGCTATATTGGGCATTACGTGGCGCTGGCGGAGGTTTGTTTGTCATTGTTACTGAATTTAAATTTCGATTAATTCCACCTCCATCACTCGTTCGGCATTTTTCATCGATATGGCATCCAAATGCAACAAAATTAGTAATACAACAATATCAATCATTATTATTTGATGACAAAATATCAAATTTTAGTAATAATATTGTGAGAGTCATGACTGTACTCAAGATTCATGTCGGAATATCTATACTTTATTTTGGTACTGAATTTGAAGAATTTAATAGAACAATATCATTATTATTATTAACATTACCAACTCCAAATAGAACGGATTTGTATGAAGAAGATTGGTTAACGTTTGTCTATAAAGCATCAGGAATTGATGATAATAGTAATGATCATCAGCAATTATTACTTGATCATTTAACATATCCAATATATTATTTTAAAGCTAAACATTTATTTTATGATCAACCTATAAGTAGTCATAGTCTTGATCGATTTGTCGATCGAATAGCATCGGGTGATGGTCAAATTAATATGGTATTTCTTCCTTGGGATGGATTTTTAAGTACAATTCCAATAGATGAGACAGCATTTCCACACCGACATTTTAAATTTGGTATTCAATTCACCGTTTATCCTACTGATAAACAACATGAAAATGAACAATTGAATTGGTTAAATGAAGTCTATTTAGCTGTGTACAATGATTCAACAAAATATTCATATATTAATTATATTGATAGAGATGTACCGAATTGGATGAATGTTTATTATCATATACATCAACAACGATTGATAAAAATTCAACAAATGTATGATAAGAATAATCGATTTTATTTTGAAAAAACAATAGAAGTGTCAAACAAAGGAAATCAACATATTTTTTCAATTTTCATCTTGCAAATTTTATCGTGGCCATATTTTTTTATCATGTCATTTTCTCTTGGTTCAACATAATGAATCGAACAATTTATTATTTTGGAGTTGCAGGTTTTTTCTAATAACAGTAAGAAATTCGTTTTTATATTTTCTTCAAGGTAAGATAGATACAATAACAAATAATAATGGTGGAATATATGAAATATAATAACTAATCAGAGATAAATATGATTCACGAGCTGTTCTCATGCATACATTGAGATAGAAAAGAGACGATCAAATGAGATACAGCTAGAATATCAAAATACATAGGGAAATAAGATCTTTATGTTGTTAAATTTGTGCATGAAGAACAATTAAATGTTTGAATTATGATAATAATTAAAACCGAGAAAAATTTATAAGACATGATGTTAAAAAATGAAAGAAACTGATAGATTTATCAAATGGTTTCAATTAATCAACGAATATCTTTCACAATCAACTTAAATCAATGGTTTTCTTCAAAATGTTAATATCAAAAATAATTCATTACTTAAATCAAGCATAAATATAATCATCGTTGTTGATGCAGTAATTCTCATTGCTGTTGATTCGTTTGAGAATGAAATCAATCATTTAATATCATATCCAAAAACCACATCAAGGGATAAACTAAATCCTTCGCTTGTTAATTGACATTTACTTCTATAATAACATTTTTCATACATACATATTGATTTTGAAATTATATCCTTGACAATCGTAAATTATTGTATGATTCAATCGAAGACAACTAGAAAGTCTATTTTGATCACAAACACATTTTAATTTTCGATCAGTAATATTTATACACATATGATCGTTTGTTAAATCAATAGATATATATTTTGATAAAAGAAATTTTTCTCGTTCTAAAGTGAACTAGTAAAAATGTTTGAATGTTCAATAAATGATAGATGAAATGGTTAATTAGGAAATAATGTTATCAGATCTTGATCAAATAGAACTTTTTTAAATGTTGTCATTCGTTAATGTGTTTTATTCTTCAATGCAATGATGTAATGAACAAAACTTATAGATAGAATAAGATCTACTTTGAAAATAATATTAATTTGATTTGATTTACATTCACTTTAACTGTTATTAATGCATGGATTACGCTCATATTGATAAATTGTACGTTGGAGATAACATTTTGCATCAAATCTATTGTATTGGACGTAAATAAATCGAATCAGATGAACATAGCAAAATGACTTTTTTTGAACTCACACAATTAAAACCTTTCCATGATTTCCACAATTCGATGAACAATTTTTTATTGGTTGAAATTTCTCTAATGGATTTATTATTTGTGTAGCTAGACGATGAACTGATAAAAATGGAAAAATAATCGATTATAGATGGGAACTTGCATAAAAGTATAATGTTAATTGATCATGAATATCAATACGTATGAAATATGTCGAATCTGGTTTTTTTATTCTTATTAGAATAAAGTAAATAACGATTATATTTTGTTTTATAATCAATCAATAAAAGAAAATTAATTTCTTCATAATGACGAATAGTTTCATTTTCAATATTCATCAGATAAATTAATAACTGCATGATAAATAGAAACCAAATTATCTTCTCATAGGCATGCAATTGACGTATGCGAAGTATTATACTACTAGTAATACACTGATTTTTTCATTGACATCAACGGCAAAGATAACTAGGTGAATATAAGCTTTTCTTTATTGTATGTGATTAGCCTTCAAGAATAAGAATACCACGATTACAATATTCGATTAATTCAATACTAAGATTGATTGAGAGAAGTTTAGCATTGTTGGTAAATATCCAAGTTTCGATGCAGAAAATGGATAATGATCGTCTAGAGGAAACGAACCACTTGCTCAAAAGCATAGTATTTTAATATGATACAGATTCCATAATTTTCCGTCGTAGAGGTAAGGATCTGCTAATCCAAGGCATAGTGCATATCGAATGTTGATCATTAGTTGGTTGATCATCACATATTGCATCTTTTATTAATACAAGTTTTTTTTCTCTTTCCCTAACATATATTCATTATTTATAAATGCCCGACTACTAACTAACTTTAATCGATTTACTTTGATTAAGATTGAGGTAGGTTGAAAGAATTCTGTGAATAATTATTTCATCTCCAACATAATTCCATAAATATTTGATCAAAAAAAAAAAATCTCAACACATAAACTAGAAATTTTGAGCTCACTTACATATTAATATTTTGATATATAATTCTTGATCAATTACTAGGGCGATCAAAAAATCTTGTATCTCAATATAGAACAAATGGACTTTAAACCCGAAGTATCAAAACGATCACAAAACAAGGATGTTTCCAGGTGAAAAATTCAAATCTTCAGTTTACGACCTTCGCGCTCACGTTTTTTATCTAAATATTTGTAGTTATTGAAAAACCACTCATCTATTAATATATTGTTATTGTTCCTTTTTGAGTAAAGAATAACCACATAAAGGTATGCGTGGATGTAATAAAAGAGGAATATGATTAAGTTGTTTTTATATTTAAAACGAAAACTGTTGAACTTGAGTTTTGGTTGGCAAAAATGGGTCAAAATAAAATTAGCTGAAAGATGTTTTCTAAAATATTCAGTTTGTTTAAATGAGATAACATGAAATAAAGATATTACAATAAAAACAAATAAATAAATTTGTTTTGAATGTCAAAATGGAAATCTGTGTGCTTTTTTTTATTTTAGCTATTCAGTTTATATAGTAAGTAGTTACAAGGATGTGAAATAATGTTAAGTAAACTAGCCATTTACTGAATAAGAAAACTGATGAGATTGCGTTAAAAAGGAATCTTTTATTTAGATCATGTGATCGAATCTACGAAATTGCGATGAAAATATTTAAGTAGTGTTAGACTTGAATAGCTAAGTAATTAGATGGAGAATAGAAATAAACGAAGAGTTGTTATAGAACTAGCGTTACTTAAAACATTAAATAGCTCTTTACTATTTGAAAAAGCATCTTTTTTTTTAGAAGTTTATGGACGTTACATGTAAATGATTCTTATTTAATCATAAAAGTCATATATATGATGTTACAATGTAAGGTGAACTATTAGTTTATATTTTGATTTTAATATCATTAATTATTTGATATTTAGTTAATCCGAAATAATTTCATCGAACGGTGAACTTAGATATGAAGTATATATGAACAAAAAAGAATGCATCTTTACACACTTTTTACTTTGCCTTTGTGAATAGTTTTGGAAAAAAGAAATCTTATTATTGCTGTGAAAACAAAAGCCTTGAATCGAATTTCAGTGTATGTGTTTCATGTTTTTCTAGTCAGACTATTTGCTTGTTTGTGTATGTTTCTTTTCATCTTTTATTGCGTGTATATATGTAAAAACATTTATATATGAACGGACAAATTCGAGAGCATACTTTGTTTTCTTGCATACTCTGGTTCATCATTCATTGGTTTATCTTTCGTTTCAGGTAAGATTAATGAAAGTAAAACGACAATAACAGCTAATCCTGATGATGCATAAAATGTATATGGTAAATATTCAGTCTTAATGGATGTATCAATAATTGGTGCGACAATAGCACCAATACGACTAATTGCAATAAAAAATCCATTAGCACTACTTCGAATTGAAGTGGTGAAAAGTTCAGGTACAAATATCCATGCTACAGCTATTGAACCTGATATACAATATTTTCCAATTTGAGCAATAAATATAGTTACTGTTGAACTATATGGTAAAATAATTGGAATAAGAAGAACACAAATAATTGTTAGAGTCATTAGAAGAGCAAATGAACCTTTACGAGCAAGTTTTGTTGATATAAGTAGAGAACCTGTTATATAACCAGCTGCCTCAACAACAGCACCAATTAACATTCCTAAATATGGTGAAATATTCATTGCTGCTAGACCATAACTTATTTTAATATAAAGCATAAGCACTGTAAAACCAAGTAAGGCAATAATTAATAATTTAATAATAGTTGGACGATTTGTCAGAATTTGATGAACTCTATTAAAAAATGTTAGTTCATCATGCTTTAATCCTGCCGATGGCTGTTTTCGTATAAATTCTTGATAAAATGGATACCAATCTGATTCGTTTCGTTTATTTTGTGTTGCTATTCGTCGTAAAAGTACTGCAAGTTGAACATACTTTCGTTTAGAATAGATGTATAATGGTGATTCAGGCATAAAATAAAGATATGGTAGTACTAAAGCAAAAAAAATTGTGTTAGTCCATTTGAGTAATTGCCAATCTTTTGCTAAGTAAGCAAATAGAGTAATAATAACTTCACCAATTGTATATGAAATAAGTGCAAAATTGCCTGCCAAGTTTGTATGTGTTGATGATGTTAATTCAAGCATAAGAATAAATATTAGACTAAATGTAGAAGCATTTAGACCGGTTGCAAATTGATTAATTAATAAAAGACTGAACCTAATAAAAATAAAGCAAGGATTCTGGATAAAGAAAAAAATCAATCACTTTACTTCATACGCATTGTCATGGGTATCCATTGCATCAGTATCTGAGTAATAAAACATATTACAAGTAGAATAATAGTGATAATGACAGTTATTCTCTTTCGACCAAATTTATCACCTAATGATCCAATAATAAGTAATGAAAAACCACCACATTGGAATAAAGTAGCAAGCCAACTTTTGATTGGTTCATTACTACAAACAAGATTAGCTTCTTCAGTAAATGTATATCCAAATATGGATCGATCATATGCCCATCCATTCGGACACTGGACAAGTGTATCATTTCGATTTTCAATTGTATAACGTATACATTTCTCCCAAAATTTCCCATCTTTTGTTTTTGGTATATAGTTACTAATTAATCTTTCATGTGTACTATTTATTGGATAATATTGTGAGTCATTAGGCCAGATATTTTCAGGTAATCGACATCGATGAGCAGGCTCAGCTGCACCAAAAACATAATAGAAACTAGCTATACCTCCACTCATTGCAATGAAACTGATAAAGAAATAATGTATCAATTGAAATCGGCCAAGATCGCCACATTTTTTAAGAATATCATCAAAAGAGATTGATATTCCTGTTGGCGAAGATAGACTTGTACTAGTATCAATTGAATCTGCCTATCAAATGTATATTTTGGATTAATTTTTACTGAAAAAAAAAGCAATTTTTTGCTTACATGCAATTTCTCTTTAGTAGTATCACCGTTAAGTGAATACATTTCACTGTCTAATCCACTCATTTATCGTTTTTCTATTGTACGTCGTTAAGAGTAACGTTAAATATATTGAAAAAGATAATACTATTTAAACATATTCGTCAATTTTCTTTATTTTATATTTTTATCTTCGATATCTCTCAGTTTATATAAAAGAAAAGAAAAACACTGATAAAAAATTCTCTTTGAATAGTTCTTGTTACACTCTTCAAAAATACACAAATAACTACTCTCACACAAAACCTTGAATTCCTTTTTTTTTCTTTTTACGTTGCTCGTTTTTCATTATAGATATATTAATACACAATATGTTTAAGGTTAATTTCTTTGCTTCTATAATAAAAAATGATCTATTACAACTAATAGAAATAGAATTATTTTGTTTCATTGTTCTTTTTTTTACTTCTCGCAAATCGATAATTCGATTGTGATGAAGAGAAAATATATATTGATCTTTTTTATTATTTTTGCACTCGCTACTCTCTTTTATTTGTCTTATTAGATAAAATGAAAGATCATTATTATGATAGCACATACGTGAACTGCAAATAAAATTACACTTTTAACTAGAAATTTCACCTTGAAGGAGGAATGAAAAAAAAATGAGATCTATAAAATAACATTAACCCATTTACCACGATTCAGTTTTCTTGGAAAAAGTCTCTGTAATATCCATTCGTATCGAGTGTTCACTTCAAATAAATGAACCTATGATCTCTTCATTTCCTTTCACTGATGATTTATTGTTCCCTTTCATATCGTTACATATGAAAGTGGTCAACGTTTCGAAATAGTTCACATGCCATTCGAAGAAATTGATATAAAAGAAAGCGCTAGCTTCCTAAGTGAAGTGAGCTCTCTGAAAGATCCATTTTGATAGAATGGATCTTGAATCTGGAAGTTTCAACGAAAAAATAACTGTTGACGAGATGTATGCGCAAGTTTATTACGAAATAAAATCAATATTGAATGAAGTCTGCATGGAAGATCATGAATTTTTCGAAGAAGTAACTTCTATTTCAGTTGATAATACAATCGATTCTATCGATTGCTTTCGACATTTCATCGCGGACGAACTGATTAACCTTATGATTCGTGAAACTAATTGATATACGAAGCAATACTTGCAAGCCTACGAGATCAGCAGACAATCTAAATATTGTCAGTAGAAACCAACCACTAATGAAGAAATGCTCAAGTTCTTTGGAATCATCATCGAGATGAAGTTGGTATAAATGCCGAAACAGAGCTACCACTGGAGCAACAGCCAAGTATACGGGTTGGAGATTATTCGAGATGCTGTTTGAAGAGATTCGAATCAAAATAGGCTACTCAAGTTGAAAACACTCTTGGATCTACTGAAAGCGAGGTTTTCATCAGTATGCATACCTGGCTCGAATGTTACTGTCGATAAAACTAAGATACTATGGTGAGGCAGGCTTTTCTTCAAATAATAGATTCTTGGAAAAACACAGAGACAGGGCATATAGATGTACAAGCTAGCTGTTTCTAATAAACACATCTGGAACAGAAGTCGAAACAGGATGGATTTTCCCTTCCCTGGCCCCGAGCTTGATGCCAATCTGTTCTGTAAAAAGCCTTCTCACCTAGTCCCGACCTTAATTTTGTTTCTTTGTTGCTTCATCACATTTTTATGAAATATTCAAATTCTTTAATCATGTGATTTATCTGACTACGTATTGCAAGAGTTTGGTATAAGAGTGCAACAAAACACACTAGAAAACAAAAAAATAAATAAACAAGTGTATGAGACGATTGTAGACCAGTTGTACAATTTAGAAACAAAATGGTTAAGCTGAAATCTTATAAAATTCGCCACAATATTCAATATTTTTATCGAAAAATATTCTTCATAAGTGTGGCTACTTTGGCTACTATAGTCAGCCATTTAGATATTAGCTACCAATTGAGAGTATGAAAATGATATTGCTTTTCGACTGAAATTTTGCACGGTCACTCAGGTCAAACCTGATTCATTTTTATATCTGAATTTTATAAACCAGGTGATTAATCATCTTTGTCTAGGCAAGCTATCAACACTTCATATTTTAAATTCGACAGTTACTCGGTAAAAGTGATTATTTAACTCGAATAAGGTCAATTAATGGGCTTCTCAGTACAAACCGTTCTATTATTACATAAGTATCTTGCAGCAATCCTCAACACTATTTCGTAAGAAGTATAAATATTCATTGAGTCAGTCTTATCTCACATCTTCGACGCTCAAGATCATTTTTACATCATAAATTTCTTGAATATTTAATAATGATTTTTTTGTATCGTATATGAACGAGGAAAAAATCTTCTTATAATTGATTATGTTTGTCTGTTTGATGGCGGTAAAAAGAATAGATTTTAGCGACACAAATGATGACATGTGTCTCCTACGATAAATAACAGCAATTTTTATTTTTCGAACATCAGTTTGTGTGATTATGACACGTCTCACAGTATTACCTCGAACAATCTAGTTCTTACTTTTTCATGCCAGAGTTTCTTTTATCTAGGAGTACACTACTAGAAAGATAGTAACACTGATCATCGCGCCTCCAACAAGGTTCTATCCCGAAATTACACTCCGAATCTTCAAAGCTAAACACAGATCTGTCTTTATAATTTGATTTTGAAGTCGTTTTCTCCAAAGCTTCTATAAAAATATTACTCAGTCACGTCCTGAACAGTATTTCTCTTGAGTACGTATGTGAGAAAATAATTTCTTTGTTCTCTTTTTGTTATTAACCTGACACAGGCTCTAAGAGAATGAATTTTATCGAGCGTCAAGAAAAATAAAAGAGCAAAATATAACATATCAATATCATTTTGTCTTCTCTTGTTTTTAATTCTTATCTTGACTATCTTCACTTAGATTCACAAAAAGAAAATAATTGTTTGCTATTTCATGATAAATATCCGTCCTGCAACAATCTCTGATACCGAAGGTATTGTCCGTGTTAAATATGCTGCTGTTCACGGACCAGCACCTTCAGCTTGTTAGAGTAAGACTGTTCTTGATAGTTGGTCACCTTCACCTCAAGATGAGGCGCGAGTGAATTGCTTCCGCCAAGCGATACAGAACAATGAAACACTATTCATAATCGCTGAGGCAGTCGAGAACGGTATCATCGTCGGAGTCGCCTCTCTTATCGTCTCTCAACAAAGACTCGACGATCTCTATGTAGATCCAGCGTTTAGCCGTCAAGGTATTGGTTCGAAACTTTTAGAAAAAATTGAAGAATTGGCTCTTCTTCATGGTATAGATAAACTGTATGTGGCGGCATCTTTGAATGGTGAGAGCTTCTATTGTCACCATGGATTCTTGGTGAAAAAACGTGATACTGATCGAATGTCATCTGGTGTAGACATAGACTATGTTGCAATGAGCAAGAAATTACATAAAGACTAATATTGAAAATGTGAACTGTGAAAGGCCTTTTCCCGTTTTTAGTTGTTCTGTACTGATATACTCTGGAATAAATAATAATAATAATAACGTCCCATAGGCTTATCCTCCGTTGGGGCTGATCGTGTTTATTATTACCAGTTTTCCACATGCAGCCGGATTCTATCATCTTCTTCTTTTTACAGATGGCAGTATCTGCACCCTCTTCCGTCCAACATACTAGCTAAAGATATAGTCAGCACGAATGACTCATGTGAAATGAATCATTTGAGACAACTTAGCCGTTAGTGACTTGTCCAGAGTCATTCTAATGCTTTCTTACTTTTCAATAGTATTCAAACTGATATTATCAACATCTATATAAATTGTCTCTACAGATAAAATACAAGACAAAAACCCTTTTTTTTTGTATTTACGTGCTTTATTTTGAATGATACAAATCACCACAAAAAAAGATCGTATAACATATGAAATGTAGTTTAATTGCCAATTTTATTAGTGAGATAAATTGAGTAGATCATGCTATTGGGAAGATATTAATTATACTGATAAAACTTTAGCTGTTTAGGCAACAGAAGAACATTTAATACGAGTAAATTATATGTTACAAGCATTAACAATTCTATGTTCAAATATAGAAAAATGATTTATAAGTAGCGATTAGTGTTCATTATCCCCTTAATGTATAGTTACTACGTGATTGGTTAAATCGAAATTAGTGGTTTAATCAAATGGAAATTCCACTTTTAATTGCTGATGAATTATTAATGTTAGATAACAATACAACAAAATTTGAAATTGAAAAAATTATTGAAATATCATATTGTGTTAATTGATGAACACATGATCCAGATGCAGGTGCAAGTCTTATTGGAACAATAACAACAAATAATAGAAATAATCTTGAAAGTATGTGGCGAGTTGTTGTTGTTTTGCCATTAGGTGAACAAGGTATTCAGAGCGATTGGTCTTATCATTTTCATGAATCACAAGTGAATCCAGCAAATTATGGACAAGATTAATCTTTGTAAAAGTACAGAAGAAAAATAAAAATAATATATGCATTTAATGTATGTATATTCTGATGAGAAAGTAGAATTCTAGTTAAATTCTATTGGAGTAATAGAGTTCTAAACAGAATTTTGGTTTTTTTGTAAAGAATGTTCATATTGTTAAGCATAAATATGGTGAAATAAGAAAATTCGAAAAAGAATTCTGTTACCGATCGGAGTGCTATGTGAAGTTTATATATCATAGTAAACTCCTAGTTTACCCTTTAAAGGTTCTAGTACTACTGAGAAAAAGAAAATCAACTGAATTATAGAATACTTGAATCCGGCTCATGATAAATACGAAAAAAATTGTAATCCGCTCAAATTTTTGTACAAAATATATTACTATGCATGAAGATCACTCTTTGCTTTCTAACAAAGAATTTCTGTGTCAGTTTGAGCCTGGTCCAGTGCTCGAATACAGTATAGCATAAAAATTATCACATTCACATTTTGATACTGCTGTTTTCCAAATCATTATATTTAATAAAAACTGTTTTTTATTATTAAATGTGTTCTCATTCACTCCAATCTGAAAAGAGATACTTTATTATCTCGATCTCAACCATAATGTTTGAATTTCAATGCAGTTCTAAAATTTTTGTTTTTTGCTTTAATTCTAAGTCAATTATAGTAGTTTCTAATCTAATTCCTAATATTCATTATATTGCACATTCTAAAAAAAATATGTACAGAAGAACAAGTCAAAAGGCCATGTTATCAAACGAATAAGCTGCTGTCATCATTATTATTCCATTGCTACATCCTCAACTGTAATATGTCCTGGCGATAACGGAATTCAATGAACATTAGTTCAGTTGAGTCTGACAAACTACTAACGAGGCAAAATGGTTCAATATAGCACAACAATAATTGGAACTTCACTACTAACTAATACGGCATAATTCATATTATCTGTTGTTACCGTATAATTTGCAGGAAAAAGCATAATGATCAATGTAGTACTAAGTCAAAGAGATGATCTAATAGCGATTAGAACACTAAATCGGTCTACATCAGAAAAAATTGATATTAAATATGATAATTGATAGTCAAGTGTGGCAATTGTAATAATAGCAGCGGAGGCAGTTGTTGAAACTAATTTAGGTACATTACAATATCAAACCTTGAGGGTTTCGAATTTTGGGTCAGTTTTGAGTTTGGAAGTTTTGGTATTGTAATATATCTAGTTATGTTTGGTATGTATTCTTTTATCTATAATATTGATAACATTAATGTTGATACTATTATATCACCATTACTGATGATTATATTTACATTGTTGGCATATTATATTATGAGACAGAGGAGAAATCGTGTAATTCCTATGTCAATAACAATACAAATTCGTATTCAGAAGAGAGATCAAGAACTTTATGATGTATCAATTTGTTAAGTTATAGTTTATGTGCTATGAACATAGCTTCTTCCAGATACACAACATTATTTTTATTCGTTAAGAAATGTCATTTTTCGATGAATCGTTTTGATAGGTACCCCTCAACTACTTGAATAACACTTGTGGAGAATATTGAAATTAGCATGAATAAAAATGATTTTTATTTGATAAATATTTTAGATTTCAATGGTCGAAACTATGAAATATATATCAAAGATAAGATTTGAGCATATATACTAAAGATTCACTCTCGTCGAGTAATGGTTCTGAATGTGAACTATTATTCTTGTGTCAAAATCAATGAATCAGTTTCTTCAAAATTTATTCTTGGAACTTTCTCATCTTTTTCAATCGTCGAAATTGGTTTTTAAGCCTACAAAATAATATTCTTATTAAGAAGAACTTCACTTTCCCACATCTCTGACTAATGATAGAAGTTGCATTGTTTTTTTAAGTTATGATCCATGATTATTAACTGAACTGCATCATATAGCATCAAACTAATGCTTAAAGATATCTTAACCTCTACAAAAGTACAATATATAAAGAATATATCATCGTTAAAAATATGAACATTCAATCCCAATTTAGTTTAAAATATAGATCAAAGATAAATAATTCTATTAAAACTATAAAATTAATTAAAAAATACTTTAAAATTAAATTTGGAAAATATTAGATGATGCAAAATATTAATGTCAAATGCTTGACATATATCTGAGGAGTCAAAAATGATTGCACGATAGAACACAGTTTCTGAATGCTCTAGATCGAAAACAGAAGGAATGAAAAAACTTAGATAGCGATCTCACTTGATGGACAATATTTCTCGATTTTATACATGATTGAATTATCCTGAATACTCATTTTTTATCAGAAGAAAGTGATGTTTTGGAAGATTAAAAGTTATAGCTTTGGAAAGTGTATAAAATAAATAACATTATCTTTTTTGTTCATCAATTTTAAGTAATATTAGTGTATTTCTTCAGATAAAACATGGTATTACTACTCTTTTTTTTACTTGAAATGAGTGAAATACAAAGAAAATCGAGTGAGACATAATCCGAATACGAGTCTATGTGACATTTTGACTGTTTATCCGCTGGATATTACATTCTTAAGTTAAATTCCATTAATTTTGAGTATTTTATATTTACTCTTCTTTTGATTGATATTACAAATAAACACTTCAATGTTCGAAAATGAATTCCATTTAATCTCGATTCAAGTAGATTCTAGAGAAAAGAAAAGATCGGTTTGACTATCTTTTATTCCAATAAATGAATAAAAAAGGTTCAGCTATATATATATTTGTAAAAGTATTAGTGTACATTAATGCAAATTAAAAGAAAGAGTAAAATTGTGAATGTTGCATATTGAAATACTCCGATAGTAATCAAGCCTCTAACCTTTTTGTTTCCGACAAAATAAAGTTCTATTAACTTGCAAAGCGATGTAATGGAAAATGAATCATATTTTCATCTTATCAATTTATGTAACAAAGATATCCTTATATTAATATACATCTTGATATTTTTTTCATTGATAATTTAATATTTTCTTCATCTTTTATTCTTTTATAATAATTATTATTCATAATGTTTTAATATTAAAGGAAATGACTCCTACAAAAGAAAAAGAATAATGAATTTTTTGATAAATCAAACAAGAAAATAGACTGTTCATTAAGGTTCTTTATCAATATAAACAACTTTAGAATGTCCATCGAAATAGAGAAGGAGAGGTGAAAGCCCATAGAACCCAAGCTGTTGCTTTAGAAACTTGACTATGTAGCATGCATAATTTTGAAATATGCGTATATTGCTATCGATCTACGTATTTTCTCTACTTTGAATGATGAGATACGTCCGGAGTATATTAGAATTAAAATTCAGTAGAACACAAAATAGGACACTTAAATGAAAAATTATTTTTACAGAAAATATGCTTTTTCTGTTGATAATATGATAAATAAATCCTTTTTTCGCATTTGATAAAAATTTAATCTTACATTTAAATCTCGGAAAAATTTTAGCCAATAGTTTTATTGTAAAAGTATAGCGTTCTACTGTATCCTGAAGTGTATTATATATTAATTACATTATCATTAAAAAAAAAAGATGATATAGGAGATTTTTTCTCTTTATTGTCTGCTATATTAGTTTTCATTTGCTTTGTTTTATCATATCTGCATCAGTCAGTCAAGAGAAAATATTCTTTTTTTTAATATGTCAAGCACTAATAATTTTCCTTTTATTCAACAACAAATCATTCGAGTTTTTTTCTCTTCATATCTATTATTTGGAAATATTGGAAATATTCTTAATTGTTTAGGTAAGAATATATTTAATATATAAAAGCAACAATATTTAGAAAGTTAAGTTTTAAACATATATGAGATTTTTATCAATGATACCAATTGTAGAAAACATATTTGTTTTCATAAACATTTTTAAATGTGAAATATAATAGTCCTTATAGAAATAAATTGAATTGAGAAAAAATATCTTTAACATTAAACTTAAGGCAAAAATATCCTCTCACGCCTACAGATAACTTTTGCACTTAAACTCTTAGATTAATTATATATGTCCTCAGAAAGTACATATTTAATGAAATATCAGAGAATAGAAAATAACATTTTCTTTACAACTATTAAATTTTATTTCTATTCTTTGATAATAGTATTTTCTCGAAAATCATTACGTGGAAGTTCTTGTTCAATTTATTTTATTGCATTATCAATTACAAATTTACTTGTGCTTGATTATGCTGTTGTAGTTCGTTTCTATTCGAATGAAAATGTTAATCCAAATACTTATTCTCTTATATATTGTAAATTAAATGTATATATTACTCATGTATTATTAATGATTTCACGAAGTTATATTATTTTTATTTGTATTGATCGTTTTTGTATGTGTTCACCCAGTGCTTCAATAAGACGTTTTAGTACTCGGCATATTGCTCAACGAGTAGTTATTATTATACCATTTGTTTGGCTTACTCTTGCAATACATATTCCATTTTTTACTACAATTCAATCAGGAAGTTGTACTATGATTAGTGGTTATTCAATTATCTACAGTATTTATTCTGTTTGTGTCACTGGTATTATGCCACCAATGATAATGATTATCTTTACATTTTTAACTTATCGTACTATGAGAAAGATAAGAGCTCGAATAATTCCTACAACATCAACAATGCAAGTTCGTATTCAGAAAAGAGATCAACAACTTTATGGTGTATCAATTTGTCAAGTTATAGTTTATGTACTATCATCATCGCTTCTTCCAGCTACACAACTTTATTTTTCATTCATTAGGAAAGGCAGTCCACAAACAATTATGGAATTTATTTTCAATTTAGTGGGTACAACACTTCTTCTTTATTTAAATAATAGTGCTACGTTCTATATTTATATATGTATGTCAAGTAGTTTTCGCAAAGAATTCAAAAAATTTATATTAACGTATTGTTTACATCGATCGATTGTTGATCAATCAAGTACAAATCCAGGACAGAAGAATGGTAATACTTTAACTGGACGAAATTTTACAATGTAAGGAACGGCAAATAATGCAAATAAGAATTATTAAAATAACGTTCAATCAGTATGAAATTACTTGATTGTTCATAATGAAATGACAGAAAACTTTTACATATTTATTGTGTTCTCACTTTTTATTTCAATCTTTATTTATCTTATAAAATAAAGACTTTTTCATTTCATCGCAATGCTGTTGTTATATGCAGATATTCTCAAGGCATATCAGCAGGAAAACTCTTGCCGATAGTACTCGTTTTCATGATGTGTTTCACATTTTTTTTGAATAAATTACGGTTTTTTTTTCTTTATCATTTATATAATGCGAATAAAAGATGATGGAATTAAATCGAACAATTGTTGGTTGTCTTAAATATTAAAATATTCTAATAATTTAATTTAAATCTTTGTTTAATGATAATACTAATATAAAAAGTAGTAGATTTGTATAACAATTTAATTTAACATATAAAATTTTAGTTTAAATTGCACAATTTACTCTTTCATTATAAAATCTTCGAATAATTCTTATCTATTTTTCATTATAAAACTACAAAGAACAGTTGTTTAGGGCAAAAATGAAAGTGAAGATAACTATGATACTGCTGATGATATGAACTCCATTATGTCATAGAGGCGAACAAATTCAGTTCAAGAATATAGCTGTATATCATTTTAAATCATCATGTCATATATAAAACATTGTAAAGTATTATTGATTGTTGTCTATATCATATTATATCAGAAAAAAAGAGTTTAGCTATATATTCAAAATAAATTTGATATGTATTTCCAATAATAATATGTTTAGAACACAATAGAACATATTAGAATCATTCTACATTAAACAAGCATTCACGATTTTTCATGGCAATTCTTATAAAAGTTACAATATTATTCTCAAAAAAATAAATATAATGTTATTAATATGTGGTATTATACAAAATAATGACTTTTGTTTAAAACAGATTAAATCGTTTTATTTATCTTCGCAAAAAGCTAATCTAACATTTAATCCGAAAAACTTTTAGCCAACAGTTTTATTGTAAAGATATCCTATGTTGTTATCTTCTCTAGCATATTATATGTTAATTAATTCAAAAGTAAAGAAAGAATGATACAAAAGATTTTTTATTAGTTTCTCATATATTAGATTTCATTTATTCATTTTTGTTTTGCACTTCAGTTGTACGAGAAAAAGAGTATTCTTTATTATAACATGTCAAGTGCTAATAATTTTCCTTTTATTCAACAACAACTCATTCGAGTTTTCCTCTCTTCATATTTATTTTTTGGAAATATTGGAAATATTTTTAATTGTTTAGGTAAGAATGTATTCAATACATAACAACATATTTTTCAAAAAAAATAAGAGACATCTTTTTGCTTGCATGAAAGATTTCTGTACTCATTGTCTTAAGCATATTTTACATATCTTTACAACTATTAAATTTTATTTCTATTCTTTGATGATAGTATTTTGTCAAAAATCATTACGTGGAAGTTCTTGTTCAATTTATTTTATTGCATTATCAGTTACAAATTTACTTTTACTTGATTATGCTGTTGTAACTCGTTTCTATTCAAATGAACAAGTCAATCCAAACAACTATTCTCTTATACATTGTAAATTAAATTTTTATTTCTTTCATACATTATTAATGATTTCACGAAGTTATATTATTCTTATTTGTATTGATCGTTTTTGTATGTGTTCACCCAGTGCTTCAATAAGACGTTTTAGTACTCAACGTGTTGCTTTACGAATAGCTATTATAATACCATTTATTTGGCTTATTCTTGCAATGCATCTTCCACTTTTTACTATAATTCAATTTAATAGTTGTATTATGCCTGGTTTGTATAATTTGATTTATAGTATTTATTCAATTTGTGTTGCTGGCATTATACCACCAATAATAATGATTATCTTTACATTTTTGACATATCGTACAATGAGAAAGATAAGAGCTCGAATAATTCCTACAACATCAACAATGCAAATTCGTATTCAAAAACGAGATCAACAACTTTTTGGTGTATCATTGTGTCAAGTTATAATTTATATGTTATCAGCATGGCTTTTTCCAAGTACTAACTTTTATTTTGCATTCATTAAGAAAGCTGCACCACAAACAACTGCAGAATTGTTTCTCAATTTGTTTAGCACATCAATTGTTATTTATTTCAATTGTAGTGCTACGTTCTATATTTATATATGTATGTCAAGTAGTTTTCGCAAAGAATTCAAAAGATTTATATTAACGTATTGTTTACATCGATCGATTGTTGATCAGACAAGTATAAACCTACATTGAAAAAAAAAGCCCGTAGAATAATAATTCTTAAAAGGATTCACCGACATTTGCACGCAATGACATTTCAGTGCATCATACTATTATGCTAAGATTGAAGCGTAAAATGATTTTCTTGTCTTCATATATTCAATTAACTTTTCCTTCAAGCTTTGTCAATGAATGTTCTGTCCGCATATTATTAGATTAAATAAACTCATTAATATAAATAAAATATAACTTTACATCTAGAATGTTGCTAATAGGCATGCAACAGTCCCCGTCCTGACTGGGTGTCTACTTGTTAATAATATATTATGTATTAGTCATATTCTTTTGTAATTGTGTACCAAATACAGTCGTCGAATAAGAATCTCAATATTAGTCTCAGAAAAACTGGACTTTCTGCTGTCAAGACTGTTCTTTATTAAATCTTCAAGGATGATAATAATATTAACATCACAGTCATGTAATAATTTTCTTAATTATGTTCACTTTTTTCTGCTCCTTGACAAAGTTATGTTCGGACAGTTATAGTCACCTTCGTCTATGTTTTGTCCTACTTACTAAACCAAGTTATTTATTTCTTAAGCATCAAAATAATTTTTCAAAATAATGAATCGTATTTGATAAAGTGAATTCCTCTAATATGTCATTGAAGCTGTTTCGAGAAACAGCATAGATCTTAAAAGTTATTTTTTTAGTGCCTACAAATAAAAATAATATGGCATCCAGATTAGATAAAAATGTTTTATAAATGTCTATTGTCCATTTGAGAGCTAAATGGCCGTGATCGTTTTGTGAATAACTTTTTACAGGAGTGAGGTAGAGATGTAGAATTAACACCATTGGAAAGAGAAGATGAAAACGCATCGAATCATAAATATAATGTTTTTTCAAGCTACTTTTCTAAAGGTTTTAATCGAATGTTCTCAATGAATTTTTGTTTTCTTCGATGTTAAAAAAAGAGATTTTTTTATCAAAACCACCAAAAACTTAAATTTTTCGATTATTTCGTTGAAAAATAAGATGATAAAATTGTGTCTCCGATGATTTTAATACTTTATTAATATTCATTAGGAATAGAATCATGACACGGCTTTGTAGCCCTGTGTTAAGCGGTTCTAGGGTACTCCTACAGTAAAGCAATTAAGCACCCAAGAGTACTCCTATAGTATAGTACTTAAGGACCCAAGAATACCCTCATAGTATAGCAATTGACGTCCCAAGGGTACCCCCATAATATAGCAGCGGAAGACCTAAGGGTAATTGCATAATGTAGCTTATAAAAACCAAAGGATAGTCTTTGTTTCTGCTGTGACAGTGGGCCGACCAATGCTTGCGGACAAACGTGCAGATATACAGTCAATGTTGGAATTCAATTCCTGAGTACAATCAACAGAATTTGCATAAATCAGTCTTTATTCTTTATTTTAACGAAACATAAAAATAAAGTTACATCCCTACTACGAAAATGAGATGACCTAATCATATAAAACAAATTGAAAAAATATTTTTCAAGCAAATTTCTAGCTGAGAATGCAAACAGCAGATTTCATCGGAGTAAAGAAAAATTTTCAAGAAACTTTACCTAATTTAAGACCAAAAATTGTTTGGAAATTTTGCATTTGATTCGACCAACCAGCAGCTGTAATATTCGATGCACTAATTTGATCAACTATTTCTTGCATCACAGATTTGACAAGCTGATAAGTATTCAGTAGTGAGTTCATTATTGCTGCTCGAACAGTTCAACGAGTTGTTCACAAAGGCTTCAGTTGAAAAGAAAATGATGTACAGTCCCAATTGAATATTTGATTCGATCTTCATATAGAATATCGAAAAATATTCTTTGGAGTTGGTTATCAACTAGGAAATTCAATAATCCTATCTATCCAAACATCAACAAATGATTCAATTATTTGTTTGATTATCAATTTTAAATTAGTTGTATCATCTTCATCGAAATAAATAGCAAAAAACAGACCAATAAAATGTAAATAATGAAGGGATGACTCTTTCAAGATGTCGACGACACATAATAATTGATAATTCCAGATAATATTGAAGTAATATATCGAGTCATAATGTATGTTGGGGTGATTTTAAATGACAATATGTACGAGGTGGATCAACATCATCTAACATTTGTAGTAAAGCTTGATGATGATATTGATAGGCAAAACTTTTATTTTATTGATTAGGATACCATATATAGAGATCTGTCTCTTTCGGTGCAAAAATGATGAAATTAAATCTTACTCCAACGTCCTTGAATAAAAGTGTACCTTCTTCAGCAGGAAATAATATATGTGATAAAGAAAGTTTTTTCTAAAATTTTGTCAGTATTATACCTAGCAGTTTCAATTGTTTTTTGCATTATTAGTTCCTGGAATTTCTACTCGACGTTTATGTTCATCAATATTTGATAGTAAAATCGGTGAAATGGGTTCCATAATCATATCAGTAAGAAGAGGCGCTCGACATAATGGATCACAAGTCATTAGATAATATAAAAATGTTGAACCTGTTCGAGGTAAAACACAAATAAAAATGCGTAGGTTTGTACAGTTTGAATCATTTCCAGGTAATTTTTTTTCTCTATCTTCCACAACCATTCAATATCTCTTTATGATTCAGAGCACTTACAATTACCTATATTATTTGTCATTCTCGCTCTCTCCCATAACAATATCGCTGGAATGTATAGAAGTTTGAAGTCATATTCAGAAACGTTGTACTTCTATGAGAAGGCAATAGAAATGCGAGAAACATATTTACCTATGAATTATATAGATTTAGCTGTTTTTTACAACAATATTGCCTTAGAATACGACAATATAGGTCAACATCCGACAGCACTCTCTTTCTACGAAAGGGCGGTAGATATATGGCAGAAAACTCTTTTTGAAAATCATTCAAAATTGGCTAGTATTTACAGCAATACTGCTACAGCGTATAAAAATATGGGAGATTATTTGAATGCACTGGCACTTTATGAAAAAGCATTAAATATTTTTCAGAAAACTCTTCCTGCGGATTCTCTTATTTTAGCTAGTGTCTACAGGGATATCGGCATGGTGTGTACAAACATGGGAGAGCACTTGAATGCGTTCAAACTGTTCATGCCTGTACGATGTTTTTGAAAATCTCACAGTTGTAAGGAAAAACTATTGAAGTATTTATTCTTCTTCTTGTCGGTCACTGATGAATAGATATGTTGCAAACTTGCTTTTCTCCTACATTCTGTTCTTCATCATATGTTAGAACTTGTGTTTGATGGCCGTTTATTTCTAACCAGCATAGCACACACACACTGCGTGATCATCTATATTTAGCGGCGAGATGAAAATTTCGTAGGATAGATAGTTTCATTTACGATGAACATGAGGAAAGATTTTCGTAGATGAAGAAGATGATAAAAAAGAGACGGATAGATAGATAGATTAGAACGTGAAAAACGGTATTTATGCATCAAAAGACAATTATTCTTGACTAAAAATGAAATATCAGAAATTTTCGTGACAGAATCACCTTCACCAATGAATAACATTTAACTTATAAAAATAAATAAATTTCTAAAGAAACATGGAATCATAGATTACTTATTGCAAATTTAATACTTGAAACGCATTAACGAGTTTTACACTACTGAAGATCTTGCTGGTAGATAAGTTGTTTTTTTGTCCTGCGTTGTATAACATGAGGTTCGAAGCTATTTCATAAAAAAAAACTGGATTAATCTGAATTTAGCACACAATCAACCCTGTATTTTGGTATATGATTGATTGCTTTGGTAACAAAAACGTTAGCCATCTCTTCAATTGTAGAACTATCAATAGCGTCCCAATGAGGAATGAATTTTGCAACATTTTTGAAAAAAACCCCTTTGTACTTCTTGAAATCCAGAAGCCAATGGTCATTTGTTGTGAAATCATCTATATTTTCCACTTTTGCTTGAGATAAAAGCCACTACAACATATCAAAGTCGTGCACAGATAAGTTGTTATCACGAGCAGATCAAAACTTACCAAGCAGTACCAAATTCTCTATGCAATTCAGTTTTTGCTTGTGACTTCCGTTACTCGCAACATATTCTCGGAATCGTTTCAGTTGTATAGAATGTGTACTCGTAGATAAGCATGCTATAAAGTTGTGAAAGTGACGTCTGGACGAGCAAAATCAATAATCTTTAGTATGCATTCCAAAATGAACTAACGATTTCCAGTTATTTGTTGCTCTTCATCATCTTCTGGTTCGCTACGGTATCCAAATCAAAATTTCCAAGTTCAAAAAATTCAAGAGAATCTTGTTACTATATTGTGAAACTGTCGTTGTTGGAAAGGTTCATCTTACAGAGCGAATAGATTGGTTGAGATCGATATTTCTTCCTTTGTAGTACCTGTTGAATGATCACTTGACCTTTCTAATCCCTTTTCATATATAAATTTGTATATGTTAACAACGTTCACTTTAGAGAAGTAAATATCGATATAGTGAAACTTGAAAGAATATTGATCAAACGTTAGATTAAATAACTTCTTTCCAAGTGGCAGGTATAATTTCAGGAGGAAGCGAAAGAATTCATTGTAAAATCAAGTATATTGCATACAACATTGTGTATATTTTAATATGACGGTTCAAACTTTAAGTATTCAGTTCATTATTAAATTCGATTTGTTTTTCTCATTTGAAGATCTATAGACGAAACAGAGACAGATCACAAGAATCAGGTCGTCGAGCTCTACAATCTGGTATATAATCCATTCAAAACTGAGAATCATACTTGGAAACTTTCTTTCGTAAGTAAAATACGAAGAACTGTTTGATAAGAATCGTTTTTACAAAGTGTTTTATTGTAATTGTTCCCGGAAGACAATATAACAATCTGTGGGAGATTAGAGATTAAACGATAGACATAATGGAAGATATGCAAAAGTATTAATGACACATGTTGTGAAACAGATGAGTGAATTGTTAAAATAAGTATACAAACTTAATCATTATCGAATATCGTTCCATCAATTTCTTTATTAGTGTTCAATGTGAACAAATATTGGAAACAAATACATTTGATATTTCCGTTTCCATAATCATTCAGAATTATTATTTAGTTATTGAATAGATCATATACTACGGAAAAATTTAAAACATGTTAAATAAATACAACATAATAATAAAAATAATAAGTTTTTTGTCAAAATTACATCAATAAAAAAAGGTTAGTGTTCATTTTTCTAAATTAATAGAATTGAATTTGAATTAAATATAGATAGATAATTCAATAATGAATTTATTGATTCATAATTACGTAATGGAAAAGGTTCATGTAGAAGAGATTTTAGATATCTTGCTAAAACAGAAAATTGATCACAAAATTGATCAATAAATCAATGCATGACTGATTGAGTTTAAGTCAAATAGACAACGTGCTGGTCATGGTCAAATATCAATAAATCTTTACGTAGAAACCGAATATTTGTTGTCTTTTATAGTCGATAATCATCCAGACTAGTTAAATAATTCTTACAGGTAATTCAAATGCACTGTAGTTAAATGACGTTTTAACAATGATAGAATATTATGAATAGATATAATTAAATTCAAATGTAATAATCAAAATTTCACGTGAATTATTATGCGTTTCTGCATATGTTAAGCATCTTAAGACAATAGTTCACACTCATTAAGGGTGTGAGAGTATTTTCGAATAACTTAAATATGAATAAATATTTTCATTAAATCTCCTGTTTAATTTTTGTTATTGGCTAACAGATGAATTTTTTCATAACACCTGGAAAAGTATATAGTGTAGTAAATAAACAAAAAGGCATTGTTAGCATGTATATTCTTATTTTGTCTATCGTTTGATTCATTTAATTACTTTTTTTAATTAGACAAAAAGGCTTCACTCTGATGTTTGTAAGAACTTTTCTGTTGAATAAGCAAGAGTACAGATGCGATCATAGGTATTCATTACTACATATTTTTGGAGTGTATGTACGTCGAATTTTAATAAAAAAAAATATAACATTTATAATAACACGAGTAGTATTTAATAACTTATTGAGAATAACATCCTTGTCTAGAAATGTAGTGCCAGTTTGTAGAAGTCAAGAAAAAATAGAATTCTTCTAGTAGAAAATTACATTTAACAAATTTTTTTTTGCATTCATTTTAATTTATTAAATATAGTTTAAACCAAAATTTCCATTATTAATGTTATTGCGTCTATATAAGATAAAGACCATATGACTTTGTTCGGATGGTTCTTCTAAATTGTAATTATATGTATACATTATTATTTGAAATATTGAAAAAAAGATCAAGCAAAAAATCTTAAAGATGATTTACGAAACAATTCATAATAGTGTGAAAAAAAAATGGTTATACAAGAAATTTATTTCATAAAAAAAAATCTTTTTTCACTTTTTCTACAAATAATAACAGACAAAAATAACATTTTA
>JAJEKB010017256.1:0-11857 GCA_022393335.1 Macrotrachela quadricornifera | reverse complement strand
ATCCACCAATATATGCAAGCATAACAGAGAATTATGACACCTGGTATCATACAAAACAAGTAAGAGATTCTCTAACAACTAGATTCGTAATATTAATTTTACTTCAATAAAATGTTATTCTTGTTTCATCCTAGGAAACAATAGCATCACATCAAGAAATCGTAACAACACAAGATTACATTCGTTTCTTTGAAAATGCTGCAAAAAAGGAAGAAAAATCATTATCATCATTATCATCAACAATCAAAAAAAGAAACATTGGAAAACATGAATCATTGGTATGTATCATAATCGTTGTCAATATTTTTAGTTTTGTCATATTAATTTTTCAACATTTATTTCCTCAAATTTTTTTAAAAAATCGTAATTCGACAAATGTTCTAAATAATTTATATCAATCGCACTTAATCAATGCACACTTTGATTTAGCTTTTATTTTTACACTAATAGAATCAAAGATGGACAACCTACAAAAATAGTCATTTTTATATATTATATAGATTTTTTTATTTCATATTCATCCATACAATTTGTCTCTTTAATGAATCATTTATATCAATACCGATTTAGTTTATTAAAAGAAATCTACTGAATAATGACATGAAAGTTGTTTCATGTATTCATAATTACTCCTATAGAGTTAATCATTTTTAATATTTCTCAATTTGAATTTATTTAGCAAACATTTAAATGTAATCAGATAAATTGGTATTCAATTTTTTTGAACTATATAAGCATCAATTCTGACTGCATCTCATTTACAAAACTATCGAAAAATACTCTCAATTTTCTACGTTTTGTATTTAATATAAAAAGAAGTTATGTTTAGATAATTGAAAAACAATTTTATCTGAAATATTTTTCTTTATATCTACTGTTGCTATCTAAGTGTATTTATTTCCGAAACTAGTAGGGTCTAGATCAGTTGATATATCTGGAAAAACATATACTAGATAAGCTGTAATTAAAAGTTAAAATAACTTTTAAAAAAAATTTTGTTTAAAACTGATCCTAAAAATGACTCCAGCATTTATGATCTTTCTAATTTTTCAATTCGTAAATGAATCACTTTAATTATTTGAGTATTAGTATTGTGTAGAATAGAAAATGACGCAATATAGTTTAATATAAAAAAAAAGAATCAAAAAATTCAATGTAATAATGTAAGAACAATTACAAAATACAATATAATTATGAAATACATATCGCATAAAGTTACTCATGGACATAAAAAAAAAACAATCTAACAAGTTTTTCACGACTAGATAGAGAAAGTAAGTAAGAACAAACAATAAAAATATTATTAAAAATCAATAACTGTTCAACAAATTTCTTGAAAATAAATGAAAATTTTCATTGATTGAAAATTAATAACTATCTAAAAATAAAAAATCAATTAAGCTGTAATACAATATTAAAAAAATAAGTGGATTAACATGTGTTCAACTGGTTTAGAATTTAACAAAAGGTGTTGTGTTACAGAAATAAAAAGAATTTAATAGAAATGGAGATAATTAGTCAATCTTTTTAATTAAACACTTTTTTCATCAAAATATTATAATAAAGAGGGAGCTAGCAATCTTCTCTTTGGATTAATAACACTTTAAAGAACAACATATAATTATTGTTCACTATTGAAATAGCAAGTAATCAACAAATTTTCCTGGATTTGTATAGGAACTACTTTTGTGAATTGATTTCGAGTATTAGAAAATGATGAGAATTTACGATTATCTAAAACATATGTTATAAACAAACATAATTATTAGAATACGATAATTCGATTATACATAAAATCAAATAAGATACTTAGCTTTTATTTTTCTTATTTTACATTAAAATAATACGACTAAAATTAGTATACAACGTAGTATCTGTTAAAAAAGAAATTTAAATGGCTTAGTGCCTTTCGTCTTTCATATGTTGAGAAACATCTAAAAATAAGACGCATCTCAAGTCTTGACAAGACATTAAACAAATAAATTGTCTTGTTTGACGGGTGGCATTTTTACAGTGAGATTGTTAGAATGATCACCCTTATGTGAATGAACTAATAGAGAATAAATGATGGGTTAATATGAAAGTGATTCATCGTTCAATTTGTGAACAGAAAGAGAGAAGAAAATAAAAATTGATTGGTTATTGTATGAACAATAACTCAATGTTTTTTTTTTCATATATAAAAGAATATACAATATGTATGCTATTTTTCATTGATTAATATACATATTTTTTTATTTGTAGTTTGTTGAGAAAATTAATATATTTTATTACCTATTTTCTTTAATAAATTGTTAGTATTAGAGAAAAAAATGGCTCAAGATATTCCCGAATCACAATCTGTTGTAAGCATTTTTTATTTATTTTATAATTCATTATTAACGAAAGAAGATTATTTATTAATCTTTGCCAAAACTAAATTAATTATTTGTATATTAAAAAAATAATCATATGGAATACTAGTTGCTCAAAAAAGAATCTGTTTGTTTTTAATAAAATATTAGAATCAATCTTTGTTCGAATAATAAATTAATTAAATATTTATTTAGGATGATCGAACGAAAAAATCGCTTGAACATCGTGAATTTTTTGAACAGTTGGCCACTAAAACAAATGATGTTATTAAAAATTATACCAAAGGATATATAACACATGATCAATTATTAATGAAAATCAAAATACTTAATGATGATTATCTAAAACAAATTCAAGATATATAATTATTTTTTTTTCTTAGTTCAAGAAAAAAATGTTGATTTTCTTTTCTTCTTGATTAATAAAATAAGAACAATGTCGACGTTATCCTTTCCATTTTATTATTCAGTTGAGCAATAAATATTAATTCTTTTTTTTGCTCAATTGAACAAGAAACATTTATTTCTTTTCTTGTTCGAGAAACAAACTCAAGATTATTTTTGATCAAGTGAACAATAAATTATGATTTATTTTATCTTTTTTCTTTATTCGAATAAGAAACGTTTACGTGATGAAATAACAAATGAATACCACTGCAGTGTATGATTAATACTGTTTTTCCCCGAAATCATAAAAATAAATGTTGTTCATTGAATATACATAAAGTGTAATGTATATACTTGATATAATTTGGGCTACTCAAAATCCAATTATACTATTAGAGAGAGCTCCTCAACTTGTGCTTAGAGCAAGAATAGCAGCTTTGTAACAAGTTCCTATGCGAATCAGGGTAGTGATGGGCTGAAACATATTCGTATGACGTAACATGATATTTCATTTATAGCGAACAAACGAAAGGAAGAAAAAAAAATAATAAGGCTATACCGTCAACTTTTTCTGTTCTTCCGAATATACGTAAGTTCATATATGTATTGCTTTCCTTCTATCGTGAATAATTTTTTCCTTCCTCTTCGTAAGACGTTCATGTGTGGTATAATGTCATGACGTTGAATGTAAAGGGAGAAGCAAATGACTATGAAGAAAGTGTGTATATGTTACGTCTGTCACGAAATAACGTAAGAATTTCTTTTAATGTAATAAAAAATGATTATATACAACATGATTCACCTATTTTTACTACTTTTCATCAATTTATTGTATTACTACAAAATGTCAGAAATTTTTTTATTTCTATATGATTAGATAGAACGTTGATTGCTCTATCCAATGGTATAGTTTTCATTTGATTTATCTAATGTGTTAGTGAAATAATGAGTAAAATTTCGCGAAGTAGACAAAAATTTTTTTTTCTATGGAATTGCCAGATGTTTCCTTCGAATAATTCTAATGTATTGGACAAATGAATATATTTCGTTTTTATATAGTTCGATAGAGAAATAAATTCTCTATCGAACTATATAAAAACGAAATATATCCATTTGTCCAATACGCTATAATTACTCGAATTACTGGAAAGAAATATCTCGAAATTCCATAAAAAAATTTTCTTTTATCTCATGGATTTATCAGTATTGAACGCTTATATACTATTCAAACTAAAGCATAGCAAGACGATTCCATTTGGCGATTTTCGAATTCAATTGATTCGAGAGATAATTGAAAGATATGGTCAGCCCAAAGGTCCAACCGGTCGTCCAACTATTGGAGACAACCCTCACGTCTCACCGTACGTCATTTTCCATCTCTAGTTCCCTCAACACCAACAAGAAAAGCCGCGCAAAGATATTGTGTAGTTTGTAGTCATACAAGCAGACGGGAGAAAAAGTGTACTGATACACGTTACCAATGCGACATATGTGACGTTGGACTATGTGTCACAAACTGTTTTGAAGATTATCATACTCTAAAACATTTCTAAACAACTCTATATAGCAATAAAATATATTCAAGACTTTTGTTGAAATCAAAAATTGTCAAAAAAGAACCCGTAACGAAAGAGTTAAAGAAAGATTGTATAAACGCTATTTCTATCTGAGAATCTTATTCTTTGATAGTGCATTTGAAAGATTCAATTAAGATGCATTAATTAATACCTAAGAATACTGACATTTAATAGTTATATATGTTGATGTTAGATGTTGAACAATTCTGTTCAAGAGTTTATCAAAAATTTTCAACAATTTATATAAGATTTTTGAGTTTATGGTGAAAGATGAAAGACAGTTTTATATCTCTTTGTAGGGTTTGAAAAAAGCTAAAAATTTGAGTTACGCCCTTATTCCTCATGGGCTTTCAAGTTATATAGCTCATGTGAAAAAAAAAGATTTTTATTGTATGGAAACTTTGTCATTGATCACATGGCACCTCTTACCTAACAATTAACCAATTATTGAATAATCATTAATTGATTATTTGGTACAGTAAAACCTTCCATAGTGAACACCTCTCTAAAGTGAACACCTCCCTATTGTGAACAGTGAATGGTTTTTTTCAGTCCCGCCTGCTAAAATGACCTCTCTAATGTGAACATTTTTTCGTTCTTCTCGAGTTCGAACATGTCGTCACGAACATAGATAAAGAAGAAAATTCTGAGTCATATTTAGGGTATTTTTTTCTCTCAAACATGCAAGCACATTGTTCATGTAAACAGTTCTAGGACGCTCACAAGTGTTGGAAATATCCATGTGTTACATACTGGAGTTTCCGAACTGACGTATTGGGTTTTTTCCTAGTGTGTTATGACATGTTCTATATTGGACATTTCCCAGTATAGAACGTTTACGTCATACTAAGTATTTTCCATCATGTTTATATATATATATAAGCGTGCTGGAAAAGCATTAACTCGTCATTCACGATCCGATAATGTCCAGTCGACACGATTTGAGTCTGGAAGAAAAGATTCAACTGATCTCGGAAGCGATGGAAATGCTTGAACGCTTCCATCTTTTATCAACTACCACTCATCCTCAATTACATCCAGTCATTGCTCAACTTGAATCTCAATTGACCGATCTCTATCTCGAGAGTAAAGTGTCAAAACAAAGCAAAATTGAAGATTTTTTTGTAAAGTAAAGTTAAATCTGAAGTTAAAAGAATAAAATAAAGAGATAAGAAACTGGTGTTAGGTCCTGTTGACCTGTACCCAGGCAATAGAAACTCTTTTGTATGATAATAAGCTCAACCCTCTCTAATCTGAACACCTCCGTATAGTGAACACTTTTGAATATTTCCTTGAGTATTCACATTAGAGAGGTTTTACTGTATTAATATTTTGCATAGAACTTGATGCAAAGATAATCCGGCTCGATGATTTTGAATACGTTGGAAGTTTTATTTATTTATTCATTGATTGATAAATCCTTAATAATTAATTATCACGTATAAAGTTTGACTGAAACCTAATCGAGTCTAGGATGTTTGACTATGTGGTTAGTATTACCAAATTAGTTATTAACTGATTCTCATTTAATTATATTTTGCATAAAGTTGATCAGGGGTATATCAGGGTATAGAATGTAAATATAAGATTAATTTCTCAAATGATTAATTTTTTCGATAACTATTAATCAACTAGACATTATGTACCAAATTTTCCTAAAACTTTGCCCAAAGTTAATCTTGATGGTGAACCGGATAAGTGTGAGCTTAATTTCTAATAATTATTTTGTTTTAATTAATGAAATATTAGTTTTTGATAGTTTCAACAAGATTTGGTCGAAAATATTATATAGTAGGAAATCTGAGTTCAAGATTGATGTTTACTTTTCTTGCTTATTGCTACTAAATGTATACTTTTTCTGCAAAAGTTCATCAAAGATTATCTTGCATGAGAAGTCTAAATCTTTTCAATTCGTTAAATGATCAATGTTTTTTATATAAATTTCTTTTGAAATATAATTACTCTCATAAAAATCAAATTGTATAAAATCTCCATATGATCATATCTAAACAATTAAATCATTTATCATAAAATTTTTCGATTAAGAATTCACAAACTTATTTTAATAAATATTTTTTATAGAATTTTTTATGTAGAACATCTTATTTCTCGATTCGAGGACTATTTTTTTAATAAAATCGAAATATGAAAAAGAAAAAGCAATCGAATAAATGTATTTCAAGTAAATATAACAATAACAAATAATTGTTTACAGATATAATAGAACAAAAATGAAATTGTTTTTTTTTTGTTTTGTATACATAAATGATTATAAAGAAAAAAAGACGAAAGTTAATATTGTTGAAATAATTGTCGATCATTTTCAATTTGCAAAACTTTTTTTGTTAAACTTGTTAGACAATTTGAATTTGAATCATCTGATAATGTTCGTTTAATTGAATTATTTGATGATTGTCCAAATAATATATTTCTTTCATTTTTATTTATTAAAATATTATCTTCTTTTTCATTTGAATTATTTAATTTTGATATTGTTGATATTGTTGTTAAAAATTTTCCATCTTCAGTTCGAGTTCGAGTTGTTCGGACTGTATTATTTGCACCTTAATATAATAAATTAAAATCAAATTATTTAGATAAGAAAAATAAATAGAATTTTTCAATGTAGAACATCATTTTACTTTTATACGGTATCTACAAGATTTTATCAAGGAATCTATCAGCTATTATTCGAACCACAAATTAAGTCTATCTCATCGTGATGTTTTCTGGATAATGTTAACGAGGCTCTACACACTTCCATTGTATATACAATATATTGAAAAAACTATCTCTATTATAATTAATTTTCTAATGCATTCTAACCTGCTTGAATTGATGATGATAAAATATTGGATGAAGAATTAATATTTGTATTATTTAAATTCGAATTATTTTGTTGATTTGATGAATTAAATAAATTTGTTTTAATTCTATTTGATGAATAATCAACAAATATATTTTGACCAATATTAATTGATATATTATGTTCAATTTGATTATGATTTATTTTATTTCTTATTGGAAGATCAATTAATTGATTTGTATCAAAATATAATTGAAGATTTTTCTCAAGATTTGGAATTTTTAAAAAAATTTCTTTATAAAAACTTGTTATATCACCAAATATTAAACCATCGATTATATGAATTGTTCCAGCTGGTTTTGATGGAGTTAAACATGGATTTTTATCTTTACCAAATTGTTGCTCATTATGAATAGTTTCATTTTTATTTATTGAACGAATAAAAACACTTCGAAGTGTTTTTAATTTTGAATTAGGCATTGATTTATATGATTGAATTAATTTTGTCCATGTTAATTGTTCATTTTCATTTTCATTTTTTTTATGAAATAAATTTGAATTAGCTGAATAATAAATACATGATAATAATATTTGATCTAAATCTCTTGAACGAAATAATAAATCTGTATAAGTTTTAAATAAATATAAAAATAAATTCCAAACAATTTTTTCAAATTGATTTGATTCACATCCATATAAACGAAGACATAAAACATCAAGACGTGATAATACTAATTCATATAATTTACGATAAAACATTGTATATGGAGATAATTTAACAATATTTTTATTTACATTTTCAACTATTGGATCAGATCGACTTCGAATTATTGATAAACAATTCTATTAAATAATACATATATATATATATGAGGTTAATCAGACTAAATACTAGAATTTATCTTTAGAATCGAATCCTCCCAGGTCGACAAAAACGGAGCCGTTTACATTGCATTTTCGGAATGTAAACCGTGACTAAACGGCATCTTTACGGCGGTAAATGAACCATTTCGTCCTGTAAAAATGGGCGCAGTTTTACGGCATCGTAAACGCACTGTATTCTCTTTCTAAACGGTTATTATACGGCTATGTACGGAGTCAGAACGGATCGTATTACTGCGCCCATTTTTACGGCCCAGTATGCGGTTCGTTTTGATGTCGTAAATGGCCGTATCGGTCGACCTGGACTATCTTCGGTCAAACTGATTAATCTTATATACTGTTAGAAGTGTCTGTCAAGTTAAAGTTTAAATAAGGCCTATCCTATGGAGGTACTCATAGATCCTCATGAACTATTACATGAGGATACACATCGAGATTGATCAAGAAAATATTTGTATATCATCGAATTCAATAGAATAATGTAGAAATTGGATGACGAAATATTATCATCAAGAATCCTACTATATGCTCGGATTTATGAATCTGAGAATGGATCTTCAAGTTTTGTCCCTATTGAAGATAAATGTTTGATAAGAACAAAATCGATACACCATTAAAAAGAAGAAGAAGAAAAAAACATATCGAATAGTATTTTTGTAAGATTTTCAAATTGAAAACAAAAAAAACTTACATTTGATTGATGATTTGTTGTTGTTGTTGTTTGAAATAATTTTCTTGAAACATTATTTATATTAGGTGATTGAAGATACATTCCAGTTAAATTATTTGGTGTTTTATGTGGTGATGATAAATGATTATATTGTTTTAATTCAATATTATATATTTGTTCATATGATAATATACCTTTTGATTGTATATCATTCCATAATGATGAATTATTATCAAATGCCATTGATGAAACAATTGTTTCTTCAATTGATGATATATATTTAATAAATGAACGAGATTTTGTTAATTCTTTTGATGTTTTTAAATAAATTTGTATAATTTTTAAAAATGAATAACCATGTAATGAATATGTATTTAATATCCAATTAAAATCATGATATTTATCTAAATGTGCATATAATACTAATAATATACATAAACCAAGAAGAGATTTTATAAATTCATTATTTAATATTAATTTACTAAATAGATAAATTTATTTTATTTTATATAAAAATAATACTATTCTTACTGAAATGATTGTTGAATTTGTTGATGATCAATATTATTATTTGTTAAACGTTTTTTTTCAATAAGTAATATATTTTCAAGTGCATTATAAAATAATTTTAATGATAAATCAAAACGAGATTTACATGCACCAGATGGATTTATATCATTTGTATCATATGATTTAATAAATAATTTTTCCCATTCATTTATACGTTCAATAAGATCATCTAAATTTATTTTATTTATTAAACTAAAAAAATTTTCTTTTTTCTCAATTATGTCTTATGTAATTCAGTAGCATTAATCAGGAAATTCTGCGACTCGAATATACTCATATTTGATTTGGATAGTAGTAGAAAGATTTCTACTATCGTCTATATTACACCAAGCTCTTCGTGTATCAATATCAAAGGTCAAAAAAAAAAAAAACATGTTAAATAAATCAAACCTATAAAAGTTTGTTGTCCAATAATTTGTATAAGTTGAATATTTGGTTTTGATTGTTGTTGTCCAATAATAGAATATAATAAATGAATTAATTGATTAGCTTGTGATATAGGTGTTAAAGTTTCAATAGAATTATTTATTTGTTGAAATGTTAAATGTTGATTAGCTGTTAATGGTGTACGATTATCAATTGATTTTGAATATCGATTTTCATTTAATGAATTAACTAAATCATTTAATTGTATATTATTTTCTAAAAAAATTCTTTCATCAATAATACAATTAGTTAAGACAATTTCATCATATTGACGATTAATATCACGTATTGTTTCAAAATAATTTCTATCATTTAATAATTCATCAGTTTTATTAAAACGTTTAAATAATTCATTTTTTAAATGTTCTTCATATATAGTTCGACTCATTTCACTTGAACATCCATACATTGTACATAATTTATCAATTATTATTTCATCATCATCACATATATTTAATTCATTGAAACATGTACCTAGAAAAATTTTGTATAATATACATTTATAGAGTTTTCGAGATGATTTACGATCAGAAAATATGGGAAAATAACAAAGTTCGTTTCTGATATGATGGTTTTACTTATTAATAGATTTCAGAGTGTATCACTTAGAATTTTCAATAAAATTAACCTGTCTCCGACGTTTCGAAATATCCTCATTCGATACAGCATGAAAAACTGCATCGAATGAATATGCTTTCAAACATCTTACATAAGGATACTAATGGAAAACAGATGAATTTTGTGTAAAAAGATAACGTTTTTTTGGTTGATTCGTTAGACAGTTTTATGTGAATATTAATCCAACAACTATGTTTTAAATTTTTTTATATATACAGTTTTGTAGAGCTCAACGAGATCTATCGAATCATCTAAAAATATCCATTAAAAACTCATTATTCCATTTTAAAACTGTTGCCATGTTATTGATCTACTACAAAAAAAATTTCTTCAAGTTTGTTATGTTTGATATTAAAAATTTTACATAATATGACTAAACTCCATATTTCACTCACTTTCATTTCATACAAAAAATCCTAACCGACACGCCCTGAAATAATATTATTTCTAATCATGTATAATTGAATATTTACTTATATGATAAAATCTTAACACCTTAAAATGTCGATGATTTTTGTTTAAAGATATTTATTTCTCATATATGTGTTAAAATTGATTAACATATATATCTATATTGATAATCTAATATGATATAAACATAGATTTTAACAAATTGAATAGAAAATATATTTAACACATATATAAAATAATATGTTTAAATTTTTTCGCATATAGAGTTTTATAGAATTCGATGAGATCTATCGAATCATATGAAATCAAGGAAAGAAAAATTGTTACCTTTAATTAAATGAAATAATTTTGATTTTTTACAATTAATATAAACAAATTGAAAAGATGCAATAAGTAAATGAAAAGAAGCAATAAGATCATTAATAGTTGATGGATAAATCGTTTTAGCAATAGCATATATAGTCCATATAAGTGAATATAAATCAGCATGTGAACATTTTTTTTGTTTTATTTTTTGATTTAATTTTGGATTTATTTGATTATATGTTCGTTTTAATTGATAATCTGAATAAATAAATTTTTCAATATTTCCACCAAAAATAAATAAAAAAATTTTTGTATATTTTTGAAATATAATTGATGATATATTAAATGCATGTTCAACTTGATCAATTTTATTTCGAATTGTATCAGGTAAATTTGCCATATCTTGCCATTTATGTAATTTATCAAAAAAAATTAATAATTCTAAATTATTTGAACTTTTTAATAAACGTGATATTGATATTGGATTATTATCTGATGTTGATAAATATTTATTACGTCTACATGATACATATAATGATATAGCTAACCAATGTAATTGATCACCTTCTAATACATAATGTTTACGTATATGTTCATATGAACGCCATGAATCCATTTTTGTTTCATTATCCATATTTAAATCTAAACATAATTTTGAATAACGTTCTTCAATTGTTTCATTTTCATCTTCACACATTTTTATTTCTTCTCTAGAAAATTAAAAAAAAATCAATAGTTTTCTTTTTTTTAATAAATGAAATATTTACTTGACCGATGATGATATTGACGACATTTTATTTAATATATGTTTTGCATTTTCCCTCCTTTTATCAATATATAGATTTTTTTT
>JAJEKB010017254.1:0-12918 GCA_022393335.1 Macrotrachela quadricornifera | reverse complement strand
ACTTGATGCTTTTGTTATGAGATAAAGCATTTTTTGAGTTGTGAATTTAGACGGTGCTTTTCAAACATACACACAAGAGCTGAATGATCGGCAACTGGATTTTTAGGATCAGTTTATCACATATATTAACACATTCGACCTGATAGGTCCCACTGGTGAGACCTGCCCTATTGTAAGAAAATACTTAATAAAAAAAAGGCTTTTTTCTCTTCTTTTCTTGACTGAAAGAATGCACGAGATGCGTCAACTATTCTGCTACGTTATTTTCTGAATTATTTCTTACATAGCATAATGCTTTTCATTAAAACAATCAAGGCAAAAAAATTTGTCACAATCAAAACAGAAAGTTTTTATTTTTTTTGTTGTTGCATTACTTATTTCCCTTGACTGTTGCTGTCTAATTTTCTCATAGCAGCCAGCACAACGTTGTTGGACATTGCGAACAGACGTTTCTATTTCCTTAAGTTTGTGATCGGTTAGTTTGTGTTTTGAAGAACTTGCTGATTGTTGTCTTGGACCACGTTTCAGTTTCTTGATTGGCGTGTTCAGCAGTAAAGATCGGACAATAGTTTTACGAAATTGCAAGATGGTCACTTTGCTTTTGGTATAGTTTTCCTTGTATATCAAATAGCTATTTACTAGTGCCGTCCCAAAAATTAATTCAAATACTACCTTTCGGTACCATTTTACTGACTTCTGAGAGGCGTGTAATATGTTGATAGTTGATCAGATAAATCAGTACCGTGCCTTCCTTTATTATAATCTAATACAACTTGAAGCTTCCTGATCGACTCATTTTGAACATTTAATTTTTCACTGTCTACTACACTTGCTGAATGTGATGGTCTTGCAGATATCATTAAGACAGCATTTTTGTCTTTCCACCTGATTAATATAATTCCATCTTTGTTCTGAAGTCCATAAACCTCTCCACGAATAAGATTTTCTTCAAGGATTCTACCTCTTGATCCAACACGATTCTTTCGTAATGTTCCAATGAGATACGTATCATGTTCTAACAAATATTTTGCAAGAGAAATACTGGTAAAGAAATTTTCAGCTACTACGGTTCGATAACATCCATCAAGACCATCTAATGGTTTCATTACTACTATTTGAGCATGTCCGACACCTGGTGTCGAATCTTGCTCTCCAGTATAAATTACATAACTCCAAACATATCCATTGGTGGCCGCTAATTTACACATCTTTACGCCATACTTCTGTGCTTTTCCAGGTATGTATTGTTTGAATAAAAGTCTACCTCGCCATGATATCATACTTTCGTCAATACTGGTAATTGAGCCAGGCATATATACTGATGAGAATCTCTCCTTTAGTAAATCTAAGAGTGGTTTCAACTTGAGCAATCTGTCTTAGTTCGAATTCTTGTTGTTGTTATCCGAAAAATGCCAAAATTTGAGGCGTAATTCAAATCTTTCTCTTGGCATGGTATTTCGAATGATCTGTAACCCATATAATTGACTAGAACTCCAATAATACTTCAGCTTCGCCATTTGCACTAATTCCATTTCAATGATTATTCCAAAGAATTTGAACATCTCTGTATTAGTGGTTGGTTTCCACTGTTGAAACATTGATAGTGTACTGGTCGCATGACTTTGCAAGTATTGCTGTGCGTATCGATTAGTTTCACGAACCATAATGTCAATAATTTCGTCCGTAATGAAATGCCGATAATAGTCGATAGGATTGGCTGTGTTATCTTCTGAAGTAGAAGTTACATCCTCAATAAACCCATGATCTTCCAAAAATTCTGCATCAGATTCTGGTTCTATTTCAGTCCAGGTATATGAATTCATATTATCGTCATTGTCATCATCAGTAACTTCTTCGTCAGAATTGTCAAAATCAAGGTGCATTGTGTCAAACTCATCATTCAGTGAACTCCCTTCACTGAATTAGCTAACATTACTTTCTGTATCGATTTCTTCGAACGACATGTGAAGTGCACCAAAAATTCGGTTATATTTATATGCAAAAAAATATAGAGAAAAGAATAAGGGAGAAAATACTGGAAATATGTTTCTTTTTCTCAGACAGGCTTCGTACACTATACAAAAGAACGTAAAACTAACTTGAGTGATTCATTATTTGGTCAGTAAAAAATGACTCATTGTGTAGTACTATAAACAAGAGAACGACAAATAACCAGTAGAATATAGCCAAAAGGTCATTAAGTGCATTTATTAGAAGATGATTGCTCACGAAAATGAACAATCTGAAAAAAAATTTATAAAAACTGAATCAGGTCGAATGTGTTAAATTCATCATTAACATAAACATGAATGGACTCAAAAAGTATTTGAGACTTCAGTTAGAACTTGCCATTTAATTGTTTGTTTATATAAATCTAAATAGAGAAAAAGACCAATTATTGATTTAAAATAAAACATACCATTTAATTGTGCATTCATATAAGGGATGGGTCAGAAACAATGAGTCACTTATATTTGGCTTGAGAGGATCTTAGAATGCTCCTAGAAAAATTATTTCAAGACGGAAAAGATAAAGAATTTCCTACTTGGCAAAACCTCTGTCGTCGTTTTTCAATTAATTTCTTTTTATCAGCGCAAACATCAAAAGATAAACACCTACTCAATCGTCTAACTGCGATTTTCAATTTTCTACACCCATCTATCGATTTGTGTGAGTCCTTGCTTATCAGAACCGATGCTAAAAGCAAAGTATTTAGCATCAATGGATAAGGAATTTTGTGTTCTCTGCCTCCACGATCTTCTTAAGGTTTCTGATGCTGTCGTTCACAAGAAAAAGGCTTGAAATTGACACATAGTGTTATTTTGGGACACATTTTGGAAAACCATGTTTTGTAAAGTGAAACTTGATTTGTGACAAGCTTATTCTTGTGCAGTCAGGGATAGTATTTAATTCTCAATAAAATAATATAATTATAAAACTAATGAGCAAGAAAACATTAGGTTCTGTCGAAATAAAACAGAATAATGATGTTCTGGTGCCAGAAAAGTTTTTTTTTGCAGTTTTTGCTTCAAATATTTTTCTTGCGAATGTCTTAAAAAGTTTGAAACATACATCAAAAGATACAGAATTCTATGAAGAATTTTGTAGCATATTCCGAAATTTAATGGAACATGTATTAAAATTTTTCATTATTTTTTTGTTTTTCTGACCGTCGCAATTCGATGATTTGGTAAGTGTTTATCTTTTAATTTTTGCGCTGACAGAAAAAGTTATTTGACAAACAAAGACAATAGTTTTGTTAAGTAGAAAATTCTCTATCTTTTTCGTCTAAAAATGATTTTTCTAGGAGTATTTAAAAACCTTAAAAAACCAAAATAAAAGTGCCCCATTATTTTTGGGTGACCCCTTAAGCCTAAATAGAAAAAAATGTATTTAAAATGAAGTGATCTAATGATTAAGTGATCAAAGCGAAGGTAATATTATTAAATTCAAAATTTTTCGCTCGGGAAAGGTCATTATGCGCAATAGACCCGATATTTTCAAATTTTAGTGTTTTTAGTTAACTTTTATCGACTCATATTAATGGTGAAGTGGCCAGTGAACCGATATTATTAACAGATTACGTGGCACCCTGTCGCCTCTTCCGTATTATTACTATTAGACAAGTAAAGCTATTCCAAATTATATATGTCACTTCAGTTTTAGAAACGCCTTACTCTAATGGTTAAAGTAAAAGGCAAACACTTTAATGCTTGAACCTTTAAAATATCAAAGTTAAAATAAGCTATTTTTCTAGAAAACTTGTTCTCCACTAGTATCCGATCAAAACATAGTGTTAATCGGGCCATATGACAGAGGATTCCTCCAGATCCTCTGATCGACGCAAACAACATTATGTTTTGTCCTTCCAATAGTGAAGAGAATCGTTGTTAAAATCTAATCGCCTAGAAGCTCTGTTATTTCGACTAGTCAGATTTCACGAATGATTTTCTTTACTAGTATCCGAGCAAAATGTGGTATTGTTCGGGTTGAACTGGAGGTTACAATAGCCCTCTTTTATATAGCCCGAACAGCATCATGTTTTGTTCTTATAATAGTAGAGAAAAATTTACCTGAAATCTGATTAGTTGAGACCAAAAAGCTCCTTTCTCCACTATTATATGGAAACAAAATGGTGCTGTTCGAGCCATATGAGAGAGGACTATTTCAACCTCTAGATCGACCCGAACAATACCACGTTTTGCTCTGATACTAGTAAAGAAAATCATTCGTGAAATCTGACTAGTCAGAACAAAAGAGCTTCTAGCCAATCAGATATTAACAAAGGTTTTCTTCACTATTGCAAGGATAAAACATACTATTGTTCGCGCTGATTAGAGGATCTGGAGAAGACCTCTCTCATATGGCCCAATCAACATCATCTATTTATCAGACATTAGTGAAGAAAATGGTTTTTGGAAAAATAACCTGTTTTAACTTTGATTTTTTCACAGCCAAAGCGTTAAAGTACCATTCCTATTCTAGAATTAAGTTAACCTGCTCGCGTTCAAAAAGTGACCTGTCTTAGCTCAATCGATCTACGTAGAACTATCGATGGTTTATTAATAAATGAATGAAACATTAAACAGTTCAAGATCTTCGCTAAAACCATAAATGCACCTACAAACATCTTTTTGTTTTAGAGAATACATGCCTAAACATATTTAGTGAAACAGTTTAGACACACAGAAAAATAGCAACCACAAACCTTATTGATGATGACTGGACAAATCATTTTCTCTTTTTGGTATCGCTTATCTTTATAATATACTGAAAAACAATCTGGAAAATAACAAATCGAACAACTGTTTTCGATTCTCTAATAAACAGAAAAAGGGTTTATATTCCGTTGCAAACGCATAAACCCTTATTTTTTACAATGTAGGAACGGTTTAATCTTAAAATTGGTGCATTGCAAGAACATAAAAAAATAATTACGGAATAAATAATCTTTTCAAATTGTACTTATTAGATTCTGCATAAAATTTTATCTTCTACAGTGTGTGTGAACAGAGTTCGAATCAAGATTGAAGTGAATAATAAAAAGCGATCCCTTTGACTGTGGTATAAGTTACAAAAATCACTAAACGTCTCTACAACAAAAGAATATTTCAAAGAAAACTAAAGCTACACTTTCAAATTGCAACATCTGGCGGTTTCGACAGTAAATAATCTCAACTATCCTCTTGAGAGAGAGAGAATTAGATAGCTTTGTGAAAAGAATCCGTGACATGTTAATTTCTTACATTTTCCTCATTTTCAAACTTCACACATTTTATGAACATATTATTACTGAGCAGCATCAGAAATAACTCAAAAATATCTACCAAATACGCAATTGTTTCACAACGAATCTAAATATGTTATTTTTAAGGCACCAAAACGTTTTTCCAGAAAAAAATAGATCATTCAAGGGGACGTCCCCTTCTCCAGTGCTTCTCAAGAATGGTGAAGCCAACATTTATGGAACTTTTTGGGTAGATAGATCTCGATTCGTAGAGAAAAAGTTGTTAGACCTCGTCTTCGTGAACTTCCAGAGGCTCCAAAGTCCACAAATGGTTTAAAATCCCCGCCCCCTCCGCAAATCCAGATTTCATCCGTTTCAGGTGAAATTTTTACTGTAGGTAGCAGACCCCAATCGGGATGTCTGTTTTTTTTGGAAAATTCCTAGAACTCACGTCAGAAGAAGTAAAATACTGAAGACATCGGCAAAACCCTGTTTTTTCAAGATGCTAAAATTTTTGCAGATTCTGCCATATTTGATTGGTAGGAGATATCGACTAAAAAAATAGGCATCCCAAATCAGTTGAAGTATCACCAGAAAAATTTTCAACAAAATCGGACTTGAAGTCTCCGAGAAAAATACAAAAAAAACTTGTAGGAAAATTTTCTTTTTTTCTGTCTCAACGTGAGTATTTGAGCTAATTGTATGGTACAAAGGGTAGTTTCGCATGCGGAATCCGAATCCGAGGTCAATTTTAATTAGTTAGTTAGTTAACTGATTAACTCAATATGAATTAGCCTTTCATTAGTGGGTCCAGTTTTTTATAAGATTGTGAAAGGAGTATTCGAGTGTGGAGAATCCGAATCTGATGTCGGAATTAATTAATTAGTTAATTAACGTATTTTCTCAAAAAATTGAATTAACTCAAATCAGAACGTAGAACATGAATATGATGCTAGTTTTGTTTAATTAATTAATTACTTTTTTATCAGTTAAGTATAAAAAGGTATCAAAAACTCCAATGAAACGTATATGCAAATAGTCGTGGGTGAAATATCTATATCTGAAATGCATTTCAATTAGTTAACTAATCATTTACTAATTATTATCCGTCACGAAAAGACCAAAGGATGTATCGAGTATGGTCAATAATAAAAGGACAATGGACCAATAACCTTGAAAATTAAATATTTGAAAACAGATGTCAGTTGAGACAAGAATTTCATGGATGACATACGGAGTCAAAGTTTGACTTTTCTGGGACTGCAAGAACCGAAATTGTTATAACTATTGTGATAGAAAAAGAAAATATGATGAAGTCTCCTTAGAAATAAACATAAAAAATTTTAAAAATAAATTTTGTTGTCACATACGTTGTCAAAAACCCTGGTTTTTCAGAAACTTATCGACCTCAGATGGTTCTGATTTTTATAGCACGCCTAGAGGGAACCTTAATACACCTATATATTAAAAAACAAATTGAAAAAACAATTTTGATTTGGGAAAGAAGGGGGCCCCCTTAACGTATGCTTGTACTTATCTGTATTTGATTGTATTGGAGCCGAATAATTCGATTCCCATAAACGAGATTTACATGCAAGCTTTTTTGCTCCTTCAAAAAGATTGATATCCAACATTTCTGGAGAAAACTTCATCCCAAAAAAGTGACCAATTTTCTGAATTACCTCGACTTGATTATAGATAAAATCTTCAAAATAAACAGTTAAAACTTTTGTCGGATGAGTTTCAATCAATTTTTGTCCACTTTCTTGAGCTTTTTCCCAAATATAAGCATTTAATATTGAATCAAACTCATAAATAATCGATTTGTTTATGCTTGAAATTTTTGCTCTCGGATCACGTACAATATTTAAAAATAGTATATCAGGATGAATCGAGATAATCTTTTCCTAATCATGAACATTGCCGTGCGATTTATCCATAGCAATTTCACCCTTCTGTGTTTATCCAGCTTTCAATTAAAGTTCCAAAGCAATCGTATGTATCGACTTTGGTTTATGTTTAATTTTTTCAAAAAATTCTTCAGTATCAAGTGATATATCGTTCCATTTGACAAGAGAACATTCCAATAAGCCAATAATAACATTTATAAATTTTAAATAATTGTCATTATTATTCAGATCACCATATAATAGTAAAATCGGTTTAAAATCAATAATATGCAGTGGATATGGTAAATAAAAAGCTGAATTAAAATTTAAACGTAGTCTAATAGCATGACTACCGCATCGTCTTAGTGGTATCATCAATACAGGCCGAATCTTTTGCTCTAGGCGTTCATCATTCAAACTGTCTTTGGTAGATGTGACTTCAGATTTTGATTCTGTATCCATGTGTACACTAAATAAGTAGAAATAGCAACAATGATCAACAGATGAAAATAAAATTTCCAACTTGATGATACTATTTTCCGTTGGTTTATATAAAGATAACATGCTAGAATATTCATACAAAAGAATAGTTATAAGCATCGTAAAACAGTAAAAATAAAAACAATATTAGTTGTTCGACAAATAAATGGCTTAGAAAAATTTACAGAAATCCTTTAAGATCCCGCGTTATCATTTGATACCGACTGATTTTTATCATCTATTACTAAGATGCGGAAATAGTAAAATTCGAGTGGATTTTATTTTTCGTTCATTTATATGTGGTTTGATAGCAATTCAAAAGCTGATCACGAATATATAGTTTTCGTTTAGAATTGACCACTGTATGGCTGAAAAAACCTTAAAAAAGTGGGAAGATTAAAATAGTAACATTTTGATGAAAAATATACTTTTTCCTATAGAAATCTGCAAACTACGGTTCCAGTTATTTTGTGACGTTTTCGCGAATATTATTTTCTGATTCATCATTAAAAACTAAGCAGAAAAGTGTTATTTAAATTGATTTAAAGTTAATAGAGTTGAAAAAATTCCATCCGTTATCTATCTTGAGGGTGTGAGTGGGTGGGTGAGGGTGAAGAGAACACTCACCTTCTCCGTCACTACCCTCACTCTCATCTACCCCACCATTAGTCGCATCTTCTATTCGTCGCCGCATGCTTCTCTCTTTGGCAGAAAAAAAGAAGAGAGCGAGAGAGAGTGCTATTAATTAGTTTTGTATTTTTATTTCAAAATTGAGAACAGGCAAATGAGTCACAAGAAAATATAAGAGAGTCGCTTGAATATATTTACAACGAGATATTAGAAGAAATATTTTTCAAGTATTGATCGATTTGTGATCGATCATAACCAAGAACTAAACATGAGATGCGCTCATCGAGCTTACGATATCAAGCTTTTTTTGGCTTTGTTTGATGACCTTGAAGAGTTTGAGCAATGTCGATGTCGAACTTCGACTGTTCACGACAGTATTTTTCGGTTAGTTTTGCGACTGTTGGATGAGAGATAGCAACACGATTAGCGAATGTAGTGTGCCATTCTTCAATGGCGTTGTTAGATCGAGAAAGATAAGCGATGACACCGTCGTAAATATTCCATAGTTTGTGACCAAATGGTGGTTTTTTCGTCCGATTCCTATGTGAAAAAATGTTTAGATAATGAATTTAAATATTTAAGAATCTTTCCCCTCGTCTTTTTCGTTTGTTGACCGAAGTTTTTTCGAAGTAATCAAGGAAATCTTCGGCGTTGTTGACAAATTCGGCAGCCATCAGATCAAATCCTTCGATGATATCATTGAGAGGAACGTAAGCGAGAGCGATTAACTTTTTGATATTAAACCAAAAAGTGTTATCTTCTTGATATTTTTTTGATAATCTGTTGTTTTTGAACGTGTCACCAAACACTTTGACCAAAATGGAAGAGACAATCTATGAGAGACACTAATTAATACAGAAAATTCATATTAATATGCATCATACCTTTAAGCTAAACATTCGGAAATGTTTCTTTAACTGATTTTAACGTGTTAGATTCGAAGTCAGTTTGAACAGATTCAGGACGAAAGTCATCTTGTCCGAGGATTTTTTCCAGGAAGCCGTTGTAATCTTTGGCATTTTAGCTAATTAAGAGATCATAGACAGGAGGAGTAATTGCTGATGTCATTAGAGTGTGTATTGTGAATAATTAATAGAAGTCACCAGGACAAATCTAAAAAAAGAGCTAATTAACAGTACAAATTCCTTAATTGGTAACTCACTTTAAACGTTCCATCAGCGAACTAATGTTTCGATTGTTTCAATACTGATAGATTAGTTTTTGTGGTAAATATTTTTATTTCATTATCTTGGTATAATAACAAATGGTCACCACGATAAGTTTTTTTTTAAAATCTTCTGGCAAATGACCATCTAAAATAACTGCTGGTATTGTACGTTGTCGACGAATTGTTTGTATCATGATGTCAGTTCTTGGTAGTTCGCCAGCGGCACCTAAAGAAATGTTCTTAAAGTCGAAAGGAGAATAGAGCTTGTTGACTCTTCAGTAGTCGCGGCACGTTGTTTAACTTCATTATGGAGTTGAATTACTGGAAAACGATTTGGATTCGGAGCATGATTATGTGTTATTGGTTGAGAGAGAAAAGTGTCCATGTATAAGTTTGTGTTACATCGACCTTAATTAAAGAAATATATCTTTGTTGATCAGATCAAAAATACCGGTTTGTTGATTACCTTTGCAACTTCGATTCTAACATCAAAAGATCAGCTTGGCTGCTGTAGCTCGTTTTTGAGTGTAGATATAACCTGCATGTACGACCATTGGTTTTCCCTTTTCCGACAACAATTTTTCGATGAGAGACATAAATAGATTGTAATTGAAAGTAGACTACGACAATATTGAATGAGAGTACTGTTGCTCAAAGAGCACGATTTATTTATATTTTTCAGTCTCATAGTTGGGATCAGCAAATTAATCTTCTCAGTTATAAAATTTGTGTCGAGTGTCATTATCAGAATACAAAATGCAATCAATAGCTGATTACTTCATACTCTTGTTATCGTTAAGAATTAAAAATGGCCGCATAATCCTGTTTCATTGACTGAGTTTAGCATCCGACTTAAAATATTAGTATTTTTAATCTTTATGTCGTCTTTATTTATTAATTTGTTTTTTCAAAGTCAAACACTGGAGAAAGCAATTAATGGGGAGAAAGGGAGAGAGCGCAAGAAACGAAGAGAGAAGCATACGACGACATATTACGCGACGAATTGATTGCAACGAATTGAATGGCGACTAATTGATCTACTGTCGCAGCTGCGGTCATAAATAAATGTGCACTAAACCACAGTAACAACTTCACAACGGTTGGAGCCAACAAACTGGGAAAGAAGGGACACCACAAAGAGAAAAGACAAGAAGAACTACGTCACCAACAGGGACAAGAGAAAACAACAGCGAGCAGGTGGGAGAAAAACTCGGAATCGAAGGAAATTCTGTTGACCGCATGCCAATTTGCATCTACGCGGTATCCGTTCTCTCCACTTCTAATCTTGTTCAAAACATTCGTTAAAGACAAACTGGTAGTAGAGGAACTGGTCAAACATGCTAAAAAGATAAATGTAGAAATCAATATTGCTGCTTATCGTCATAAGCAAGTGGAGAATGATCATTGTATTGTAGTTTTCATGGAAGACATTGACTCATTTTGTTTTCTAATCGACAATTCAAACTGCTTACACATTTATGTCGTGAAAATTTATAGTGAAAAAGCTATGAACGCAACCATAGATTCGTGTCATTCTCCCAGATATCTCTTTCAATACAGACTAGGATGACTTCGTCTAAAATATGAAAGAGCAGTAACACGAAGTAATCGACGTGATGCGGCTGAAGAATCATTCTGAGCATCTCGTTCGCACCATAAAGATTGAATTTTCAAGTGCTAAACCACGAAGCGATGTCTTGCAACGAAAAGAAATGCCAGTTGGTCATAAGAAATATCGGGTAGTCGAATATTTTAGTCCAGATCATGTATGAATTTGTGGAAACTGCTGTGAAATAGGTCACTTTCAGAACAATTGCCCACTCAGTGATAAAACCTATTATAACATTCCATTTGGTCAAGCAATACGAGTGTTCGATCATTCTTTCTTCTATTATATCATGGTGCGATGTCAACATATATTCTCTTGTCTTTTGTTCTGTTGACATGCATGGATGATATACATATGTTTCCTTCTCTCTTGTTCTAGTGTTTTCTCTCTCTCTGTGTTTACAAAGAAGTAGCACATACGTCACGTTTTTTCTTCTTTCACAATATTCTGTTGTTTTCTGATCATTTCCATTATGTTCTCACGTGTGATGTTCATGCATATATATACCTCAATCACATCTGACAAATACATAATATATCCTAAAAGAGTTCTTACAAAATCATATACAAAATTTGTGATACAAGTTGCACTGATATGAAGAATCATGAATGTTCGGGGTGTATTGCGATGCGTTAGATGCAGTGAACGTCCACAAATCTACGGATTCGAAATTTCGTGCAGTGAAAAGCTATCGTTCCGCTTTTACTCGAAACTTCCTTCAGTATCATGCTACATTTACTAATAAATATAATAAAGAAAATTCATCGCAAGACTTTTCGGTAGCCTTTGTAGAACATAAACAACCGTTTACGACTACAACTAGTCAAGCATTTGAAATGAACTTGGATACTTTTCTCTCAAAAAAGCTAGATGCATCCCTTCTGAGATAAAGGATGAATCGAAGAAAACACGTGAACAATAAATGATCTTCGCGAAGAATTACGTAGACGCGATATGAAAAACCAAAAGAGAAAAATCGAGCCGTCGAGGAGAGAGTTCAAGCGTTAGAAATCGAATTTCCAGATTATGTGTCTCTGATTAGTCATATCACAGCAAATATTTCCTTGCTATTAGCGAATAATAATAGTTTAGTTGCAAAAGATAAGAAATAATTTGCAGTAGAAGCGCAAAAAATGAAAACACGTTCTCCTCCACCTAAATCTGGCGAATATGTAAGAATGCTGATCATATTATTTATACACCTGTTCGAAAAACTATAGACCATAATTTTCTTCTTCCTACAAAAGGTATTCTCTCACCAAATGCTTTCGAATTATTATCCAATATGGTAGAAAAATGGCGCACGACGCAAACTTTATCGTCACGTCTGTCTCACTGATCATTTTACACCGGACGAAAATCACTTGCTTCGTGCTCATTTCTATATACACTTTGCTTCAGAGTAGTGTCACATGTCCCAGACTTTGGAGATACCGCAAAATCTCCCGCAAGAGATGCATCCACGTACTGAGAGATGCGCATTCCTCACATGATATGCGGCATCTCCCACAGAAGGGTGAGTATTATATTAAAGGAGTACTACGACTATAGTTTTGATTTGTCTTGTTTCTTAGTCATGAAAAGATGATTACTGTGTATAAACTATTTGGTTTTGCGGTGGATAGAAACTATATAATTACTTTTTAAAGGGCGGGAGCGTATAACAACGGATTTGACCCTTGTGATTTTCAAGGTCCAATATAATTAAATCATATATGGGGTGAAAGATGAGTGAGGGTGGATGAGGGTGATAAACTATGTATCATAGACGAAGAAAACATGCCCAGGTGCCTAGTGACGCCCACTGTAAGTGTGTGATTTTCAATGAAAAAAAGTCATCAAGTACATACTCATTCATTACATTTATTTTGATACTGCGTATAGCGACGCGCATAGGTTTATTGAGTAGCGGTAA
>JAJEKB010017252.1:170-14275 GCA_022393335.1 Macrotrachela quadricornifera | reverse complement strand
CGAAGCTAGAAATATAATCGAAAAATATTTCAAAGAACATAATGTTACTTAGGGCATACCAAAAATAGTGAGCCTGATACTTTATTCTCGTATAGAAGGCTTGGAGAAATTTTCTTTTTTTACTAATAGATAGAGCGTGTTTCACTCTATTTTTCTATACTATTTGATCAATATGAAACTGTTATCATAATAATAAAATTTCGATAAAATCTGTGTTTGTCGCATATACGCTGGTAGCATGAGCATGAGTGCTTGTGAGTATTTTTGGAATAACTTTTGATGATAACAAGATAGAGAACTGCGGTTTTCGCCGTTGGAAAGAGGAGATGAAGACGCATCAAGCTATGTATTACTGATTTTTCTAACCTGCTTTTTGTAAGGTTTTAGCTCACCTTTTAAAGAGCAAATCTATTGCATGAGTTGTTTATAGTAAATTGTCAATAATCGTGTTCACATTTAAACCGTTAATCGAAGATCTACAAACTGCATAAGACTCAGCTCTTTAAATTTAATTATTTATGGATAATACCTATTCTAGACGAATCTCTACTAGGATATTCTATCAAATTTTTTGCTTTTTCTTTTTTTCATGAAACAAGCGTTTGTCCGACGGTTAGAAAATAGAATAAAAAAACCGTCAGAAATCATGTTAGAAAAATCGATAATATATGGTTCGATGCGACTTCATCTCCTCTTTCCAACGGCGAAAACCGTAGTTCTCTATATTGTTTCTATGAAAAGTTATTCCAAAAATACACACGAGGTTTCATGCTACCAGCACATATGCGACAGAAACCGATCTTATCGAAATTTTATTATTATGATAACAGTTTCATATTGATCAAATAGCATAGAAAAATAGAGTGAAACACGCTCTATCTATTGGTAAAAAAAGAAAATTTCTCCAAGCCTTCGATACAAGAATAAAGTATCAGGCTCACCACTTTTGGTATACCCTAAGTATAATTCAGCAAATCTCATTAGTCGGCTGGTCCGGTAAACGTTTGAAATTGGGAGTAAACAACAAATACGACTACATGACTTTAGTGACAACTGAAAACTGGCCAGCGATAATTAAAAATATACCAGAGCTGGGCAACTCAATTCAAAAAACGGCCAACTCAACTCAACTCAACTGAATTGCTGAGTTGAAATGAATTGAATCGAACATATCTTTTAGAGTTGATGAATTGTGTTGAGTTGAATTGAGAAAAGATTATCTGAATTGGTGAATTGAAATGAATTGAATCGAACATATCTTTTAGAGTTGATGAGTTGTGTTGAGTTGAATTGAGAAAAGATTTTCTGAATTGGTGAATTGAAATGAATTGAATTGGAAAACTTTTCGTGAATTCGTTGAATTGAATTGAATTGAGTTGAAAAATTTTCTTCAAGATCTATGAATTGAATTGAATTGAGTTGAAAAATTTCCTTCAAGATCTATGAACTCGATTCAATTCAACTCAAAAAAATCTCGCAAAATTTTGCTATATGATTGATTAATATAATAAAATTGAAAATGTGTAGTGCAGATTACGATTTAATTGTAGTTGTTATCCAAGTCTTTTGCCTCAACATGGCTGATTTAGTACACATTTCAATATATATACATATATCTATATATTTATATTTCTCTGGAAATTCCTTAATTTTATCATTATTTTTCTTTGTCTGATCGGTACATTAATAAGCTTTATCTATTAACGTTTTGAATGCACCGACGTCTATATCGATTCTTGCGGATCATAGATGTAATGTCTATTTATCTCTTCATGTACAAGGCCCACATTCTACATGGTATTTGTTTTGTTGAACTGATATGATATCAGTTAGATAATGTAATAGACGATTGTAGAGTTAACGATAAGAAAGAATCGATGTTTATTATGAACAAACGTGGAGTTTACATACAAGATAGGTGACAGTTAAGGGAAGTCGACGAACGTCTTCGATTTGTTTAAAATAAAACACTATAAGAAGAATTAAACAATAATTCTTTTCGGTTCACAAAGTATATCGAGAAAGGATATAGCACAGCAGCTGATCAAAGAACGTATTAAGTGCATCAGCTGAGTGAGGACAAACAAGTGCATATATCAGCTGGATAGAACGAAACAAATGTACATATACATCAGATCCAGGGATGTAATGATATCTATATTCAAAGATATCATCATCTCTATTAATGCAAACAAATGTATATATACATCAGATCCAGGGATATAATGATATCTGTATTCAAAGATATCATCTCTAACAATGTATTCATCTTTTGTTAAAAAAATTTGATATAATTGTATTTTTATCCTTACTTCACCATCCTTGTCATATAAATACTGGAAGTTATTCTGTAGTGAATAAATAACTTTTTCTTCGTTTTACAAATAAAACGCTAAACTAGCTTTAACAGTAAGTGATATCAATCTTACTTATCGATTTTATCATGTCATCTGATATTACTGAAACATCATTACAATCTTCAATCCTTGTATCTGATACGGCAAGCTCAATTAATGTAAGTTCGGCTACAAAAATTGTTGAAAGAACAGCACGTGATCAATTTTATACTGATATTATAATGATGGATGAAAAGAAATCATGGGGGGCAACATGCAAAATTTGTAAAGGTACAATACGTGGAACCAAAGGTGTTACATCAAATTATAATCGGCATATTAAAGATTTTCATTCAACTGAATATAAATCGTGGCAAGAACAATTACAATCCATAAGTTTAACAGGTCAAAAAAAAATTACTGATACAATAACTGTTCAAAAGGCGAAGCATTCATCAAGCTCAATGTATTCGAATATTCATCCACGTCAAGTTGAATTGCAGAAATCTATCGTTGAAAATTTAATAGTCGAGCTTGGCCTTCCATTATCACTTATTGAACGTCCAGCTTTTATTAGTTTTATGTCTCGTGTTGATCCTAGATTTTCTACAATTAGTCGACGTACACTAACTCGTACAATATTACCAAACTTATACACAAAAATGTTGGATGGTTTAAAATCGTTCTGTTCAATGGCAACATTTATTTCATTGACGTTAGATTTATGGACGGACAGAAGACAACGTGCGTTTTTTGCTTTAACAGGTATAAACAACACTAAAGGAAGACTGCCATTAGAAAGTTAATTTATATATATTTACTTTTATAGGACATGCAATTATTAATTCTGAAATAAAATCATATGTCATGTCTTTTCAGCCAATTTATGGTAATCATCGAGCGCCTGTATTATTGGATACATATGAAGCATGCATTAGTAGTTTTAATATACAAGAAAAGCTCGTACGGTTAATTACGGACAGTTCTTCAAATAATATTGCAGCGTTTAGTAGTTTAATTATACCTGGTTTTGAATCTTATTTTCAAAACGACGACAACGAATTATATTCAGATTGGTGCAGTGATAGTGAACAAATTGAATCAGATGGTACTACAATTGATAATAATATGTCATCGGATGTTCAAGATGTTCTTAAAGCATTTCTTGATTCAATTGTTATTGATAATGAATCGTTTCGTTTGCCCTGTTACGGTCACTCGATTCAGTTGGTTGTTAAAGATGGTTTAAAAGGTTCAACTTGTGTTCAATCCTCATTGGAAAAAATTTCGAAAATAGCCAAACTATCTCATTCTTCAACAATTGTAGCAGAACGTCTTGAGAATATTCAAGTATGTATTCCAAATGCCAATAAAACTCGTTGGAATTCACAATATGAATTAGTTATGACTATAATTGGTATTCAACCATCTGATTTAAATGACATTTTAATACAAACACAACATCGAGAATTATGTCTTAAATCATTAGATTATCAAATGCTTAATGAATTTGTTTCTTTATTAACACTTTTTGCAGAAGCTACAGCTACTACACAAGCACAAAACACTCCTTCAATTTCGATAGTAGCTCCTTCAATTTTAACTATTTATCATGATCTTTTACTTGAAAAAGCGAACGTTAAATATGCATCAAGTTTATGCGAATGTTTATTAGAATCACTTTTATCTCGTTTTGGTGGTATGTTAGAGCAAATGTTATTAGTAATTGATATTCCAGAAAAGAAACAAAATAAAAGATTTTATGAAATTTTTAAAGATCCTGTCTTTTTATTGGCACCATTTTTAGATGGTCGATTTCGTTTAAATTGGATATCAGGTTCATCTCTCTTGGAACAAGTACAAGAAGAATTATCCAGCAAAATACAGCAACTTGTACTGGAACAATGTATTTTACTTGAACGAACTAATGTACCACCTGGAACATCAGAGAATGATAATCCAACGTTAAGTCCAATATCACAAGCACAATCGTTATCTGCTAGTGTTGCAACAAGTCCTATTACACCAAAACGAAAATACTTATTTACAAACGTTGTCAAGGAAACGAAAAAACCTAAACCTGATCCATTCAGTTATATTAAAGATGAAATATTCAAGTATTTGAATGATGAAAATACAGATGCTATGGTTCTTTTAAAATCTTCGGATATTTATCCAACACTATCCAAATTAGCAATGAAAATTCTGTCAATTCCTGCAACTTCTGCTCCTGTAGAGCGTGTTTTTAGTCAAAGCGGATTTTTGTTTCGCCAACACCGTGCATCAATGACACGAGCTACTTTACAACAATTAACAATGCTCAAATGCAATCGTGATTTATATTAAATAAATGCTTTGGAACATTATTTTTATCAAACTTCATCCATTTTTTCTTTACTAATGTTCTCTATTCTTATTATTTATCACGTTATTTATCTAGTAGTTTATTCGAAGTTTTTGTTATCTTGTTGTACTTCGTTGTAAACGAGACGATTTTTTATATGATGAACAACAATAAACTCCTTTTAATGCGTTCAACTAAGGATAAACCAGAACAAAATTTATTATATAGAATTTTGTAATAAGACTGAGTTGATTTCAACTCAATTCAGTAATTGAATTGAGTTGAATTGAATTTAAAAAATTTTTCTAGCATACCTGAATTGAGTTGATTTGAATTTAAAAAACTTTTCTAGCATACTTGAATTGAGTTGAATTGAATTGAAAAATCTTTTTCAACACGCATGAATTGAACTCTAAAAAATTTTGGAATTATACGAATTGAATAGAATTGAGTCGAGAAAAGTTGTCAATAGAGGTGAATCGAATTGAATTGAGTTGGAAGATTTTTTCAGAGATCACCGAGTTGAATTGAATTGAATTGAACTTTTCTTTCAATGAATTGAATCGAATTGGACACCTTTTTGAGTTGAGTTGCCCAGCTCTGAAATATACCTATTACAGTAATTAAGCCAAAATATATTCCAGATTGCTTTGCATTAGTGGTTCGATACGTTCCAATTGAATTAGAAATTGAAACAGTTAAAGATGAAATTAATCGTACGATTACATCAGCGGATAATATTAAACAAATTCATTATGCGTATCAAAGAAAATCAAACGATTTTAGATTCACTGTCACCGATTTGACAGAATATAATACAGCTCTTGAACTTGGTCGAATTTCAATTTGCAATCATTGGTTATCTATAACACCCTTCTTATCTGGAAATCGAATGACCTATTGCACCCGTTGTTGGAGAATAGGACATATTCGCGATCAATGTGAAACAAATATTCAACGATGTCGGATTTGTCTAAAAGAAATAACAAGAAGAGAAGAGCACACATGCACGAATATACCAAAATGTGTACAATGCGATGGGGACCATCACTCACTGGACAGTAAATGTCTCGTTATTCGACAATACCGTGCTGATCTAAAGGATGACGTCAATAAAGCGATAGAATCTGGAAAATTACAAAGAAAAGATTACTTGAAAAAACAAGACTTCAATACTAAAGATCATGAATTTCCTTCGCTCAATGAACAGATTAAACCTAATCACCAACAACAAAATGCGTGGAATCGAATAACAACAGAATCACGTCGTGATGAGGAGCAAGATACAATAAAAGTACTAACTGTCATAAATGAAAATCTAGTTGCTATGCGCGAAAGTAATACGAGAGTGGAAGAGAAATTGGAACGAATCGAGGGCAAGGTGAATCAAGCAGCATTGGATTCAGAATTACATCAGACAACTATAGACAATTTGATGGAGATTATACTATCACTGATCGAGCATACGCTATGGCCTGTAGTAGGTCAGATTAAACCGGAATTGCTTCAATCGTCAAAAGGCCTTCAATACATTCTTACTAAATTGGGTAAACTTAAATCGTCCTTACGTGACGACTATACAATAAGACGCAAACGTGCGGAAACACCACCGATTCACAAGAAATCAACAACATCGAAAAATAGCAACAGTGGGACTTCATCAATTACAAAACAATCATAAGTAGCTTAGAATTTTCGCTTGATCCGCTTGCATTGCCTTTTCTCTTGCGAAAGTCATATTCTGTTAATCCATTAGTTCAAGCTTTAACCTTTCTAAATCAATGGAACTTTTCAGTAGGTAATCAGAAGTTCGTTTTAGATGTTTTGCAAGAATGGTATTCAAATAAATCCTTAAACTCGATATTAAATCAGTGGGAGAAGAGAAATAATATAAACACGAACAATAGTAGCAAGGAAGCATTAAAACTCTTATGTTACAATGTAGAGGGATGGGGTACAAGAGCACCCGAAGTTATAGAACTAGTTTTTAAAATAGAAGTTCAGATATGTGTATTCACTGAAGTAGGTGAACTATGGAACACAAATAAAATTCCACATTTCAACTTTTTTTACCAAAAAGGGACTAATCATAGTGGAGGAGTGTGTATTGCAGTAGGAAAACATTTAAAAGCATCACGCATAGAGACAAGAATACCGAATACAGTAATAGTGGATGTCTTAGGTCTATCAGTACCAGTTCGTGTCATCGGTATTTATTGGCCTAATAGTCAGAAGCGCAATTTGAATGACATCACTCCTTTTATCATGAAGGATACTATAATAACTGGTGACTTTAACGCAGCCGTCAGGGAATGGGGCAGCCCAACAACAGATAAAAGAGGAGCGAATCTGAAAGAATGGATTGAAGAGAATAATCTCACTTATATACCAACCACCTCACATACATCAAAACGCTCCTTGCGCAATATAGATCTTACCTTCGCCAATTCGACAGCTATTTCTGGTGAAACACTAAAAGTAGGAACTAGTGATCACTGGCCAGTAGTACTGTCATGTAATAGTATTTCCTTTGATACAAAGAGCTCATTTCAGCACACCAACTGGAAAGCTTTTGAGGCTATTCTAGTATTGATACAGACTTTTTGGGAGGAAGAACAAAAGCGTAGCAATATCGAAGAATGGTACTGCCAATATGTACGATTTTTAGCAGCGTTGAAGAATAGAGTTACAAAGTTGAAACAGAAAGAAAAATATAGACCTACCCTACCTCATTACATTATCGATAAACTAAAAGAAGTAAGAAAAGTAAGAAATAGGTATTATCATCAACGTCAAAGTGGGAAGGAATGCGAGGAAATAAGAGTACTTGTAAGAACTCTATCAAGGGAAGTAAGAAAGGAGATAGGAAAATATAAAGCATTCCAATGGCAGAATTTTTTAACAACAATCCAACAAAAACATGATAATAAAGACCAAATGTTTTGGTCGTATCTCTCTCGTATATACAGGCCGCGAACGCTACCAATCCATAAACTATGGAGTGATAATATAATAGTATCAGAACAGAACGAAATCATAAAAGAATTACATAAGTACTATAAAGAACAGTTCAGAGCACCTCCAATAAATTACGATGATACACAAGAATTGAAGGTGGATAATGAATACGAGGAGGTAGTGAAGATGCTTTCACACTGTAAGGAACAAATGGGGAAAACTAACACAGCAGAGATAAAGAGATTAATCCGAACTTTAAAACCGAAAAAATCAACGGGAGTAGACCAGATATCGAACTTCATGATAAAGAAATTACCTCCAGGGTATGTGGATTGTCTTGTTAAGTGTTTCAATGAATGGTTAAGAGAAGGCAGATATTTAGTAGAATGGAAGATTGCTAAAATAATTACCTTAAATAAACTGGAAGCGGGAGTACCGAAATGTGATCAAACTCGTCCTATCTCTTTGCTAGCAACACATTCCAAACTTTTCGAGAAAATAATACTCAGTAGAGTAAGAGAATGGGCAGAAAAAAATCAACTAGTCCCAGTAGAACAATCAGGTTTTCGACCTAGATGTCTCCTACCTACTAGAGTTTTGTCAATTTATCAAGAAATAAAAAACAATATGGCAGCCAATATACCAACAGCAGCTATCTATGTAGATTATCAGAAAGCGTATGACCGAGTGTGGCACGCCGGCTTACTCACAAAGCTATGGAGACTAGGAATGCCCCTTAGTATGTTAAAGATGATACTATCTTGGCTAAAAGACAGAAAAGCATGTGTAATGTTTGGAGAAAAGACATCAAAAACTTTCGATATAAATATTGGACTTCCTCAAGGAAGTAGCCTTAGTCCTTACTTATTTATCGTGTACCACAGCGATCTAGTTCAGCACGTTGGTGCTCATTCAAGTCATATTTTTGCTGATGATCTATGTGTAATTATAAGTCCTCCTATTGAAGTGAAACTAGAACCGATGCTTCAATACTTAGAAAGAGAAGGGACAAGGGTATGTGATCAGATATTTGAATATTCTAAAAAATGGAAGCAGCCCATCAATATAACGAAATCAGTTGCTCAACTATTCTATACACAAATAAAAACACCGAAATTAAATTTAAAGATGAACGGACAAAAAATCGAGGTAGTAAATGAATTTAAATATCTCGGTTTTACGTGGACAAGTAAATTATCCTTAAAACCAACAGTAGATAGATGTTTAAGTAATATCCAAAGGACTCTCGGCAAACTTAAATGGCTGAAAGCCAATCAATTCATATCAACGAAAGCACTTAGACAATGTTTCTTCGCTTATACATTTCCTCATTTTACTTGGATGTTCCCGTTCCTCCCACTTTTACCAAAATCTCAGCAACAATTATTTCAGCGGAAGTATCGCGTTGCTCTTAGATTAATACATCGATGTCCATTCACGTCAGCACGTAATCTATTCACAATAACTAAGGAACAGACACTAAATTTCTATATAAAAAAATACATTCAAAAAAGACTAAAAAATATTCACACAACAGATCTTGGTCATTCACTTTTTTATAATGATATTTTTTACTGGGACAACTTCCATAAAAGAGACTCAGATCATCTCGGACAGTTTTTTCGGCGAAATCGTGTGAAACATCTGATACAGAAGCATGAATCAGCACTTTTGCGATGGTTATTGTTTACTGTAACTGAGTAGAAAGGCAGTGTGTATTTAAAAGAAACAAATTTAGTGCAATCCTCTCTCACTTTTTTATCCTTCACCTTCGCCATGGGTATCTCTCCCTCTCCCCTCTTTTTTCTCTTTCTTTCTGCCGTACGTTTTTACCAGCACATCATGTTAATGTGCATACTCTGTACTGCTTAAGTGTAATCTTTCTTGTGGTATCTCACTCATTTGATGTAGCTTACTTTTGTAATACCATTATTAATCGATGCTTTTTTCCTTTTTTCCTTTTATTTTTATTTTTTTCTCTTTCTTTCTTTCTCTTTTTTCTATCTCACTATCGTCTCTCCCCTAACACATGCAAAAGATGAGTCAGTCAACTATGAATATCAGAAAAGAGACAAGGCCTATTGCTTATACGCTTCAGCTTTACTCTCAAACACCTTAATCACCTCTTTTTTATATACCGTGTAAGCACTTCCGAGTGTTACATTAAAGAGCACAATAAAAAAAAAAAAAAGAATGGAACTTTGTATAAATAATCATGGTGACTACTTTGAACATTTAATGAAATAAAATTAGAACTTTCTCATTATCTTCATATTTTTTTCTATTGATGCACGAACTTTTGGTCAGACCTAAGCAAATATTACTTCGTTTTTTGGTGCTATTGAGAAGGATTTAACTAGTACTTACTATTTCAATTACGTACATGTTTCCTTGAGTTAAAAATTATTTCATTTTTTGATGTTGTAAAGAAAGATTTTACTCGTGTTTACCTGTTTCATCATGAACATGTTTTCTGACGTTAGAATTGTCTTCGTTTTTTCATGTTATTAACAAAGATTTTAATGGTACTTACTAGTTCAATTAAGAACGTGCTTTCTAACGTTAGATATAACTTCGTTTTTTGATATTATTGAGAGAGATTTTACTCTTATGTACTAGTTCAACTATGAACATGTGTTCTTGAATTAAATATAACTTCGGTTTTTGACGTGACGGAAAAAGATTTTATTCGTATTTACTAGTTGAAAATTGAACGTGTTCGCTCACACTAGAAATCGCTTCGGTTTTTAATGTTATTGATAGAGATTTAACTTCTATTTACCAGTTCAATTATGATTCTATTTTCTTGAGTTAGAAACTGCTTCGTTTGTTGATGTTAAAGGAAGATATTTAACTCATATTTACCAGTGCAACTATGAACATGTTTTCTTACGTTAGAAATCATTTCGTTTCTTGATGTTATTAAAAGAGGTTTAACTCGTATGTACGAGTTCAACTATATGAATATGCTTTCTTACGTTAAAGATCATTTCGTTTTTTTGAGGTTATTGAAAGCGATTCTACTCATATTTACGAGTTGAAAGTTATGGATGTTTTATAATGCTAAATTTTATTCGTAATTTCATGATATTCAGAAAGAGTACTCATATATGGACGCGATGAAAACTGACTTGTTTTTTTTACAATAAAACATAATGCATAAGCTGATGTTATTTCATCTAATATTACACATATTTACATATTGTGAATTAAACATACTTTTCTGAGATGGACTTTATTTCGTAATTTCTCAATATTTAATGAGACTTTGCCTCCATACATACCGAGCAATTTAAAGTTACTTTTTAGAGTTTCAATCAGCTTTGGACATTTGGTTTCACTTTATAAATTTACGAAATACACACACACTTTTCAAATTAAATAGATTTTTCTTTTACAGTTATCAGTTATAGTCTTCTATTGTTGGAGGCTTCTTCGCTCTGTCTACTTTCTTTTGAGCTTACTTCAATACAGCCTTAAGACTTTTAACCGACCCACTAATTCTTGAATATTGATCCGGTAATGGGCAGATATTGGACATTATGTATATATATAGACATAATGGGCCTTTTTAGTGGTTGGTTACTAACAAAGCTAACTTCATCTATATACTTGCTAAATAATGTTCAAGAACGTTCCGAAAACTTTTAAGAGATTGTAGTAATAGTCACTACTAAACCTTAGTCACCTACTATTTACCATTCACTAAGCAACAGAATACGTTACTTAGAGACTATTGCAACATTCTAATTAACTCCAACTGCAGCCGAGTGATTCTCTACTATTTTCCAGAACATTCAAGAAGCAGTCATATTTAAAATGCTTTAAGTAGTAATGAACTACCGAGTAACTCTTGAAAATTTAAAAATCTTTGACAGATTTCAGAAGCTTCTTGAATGTTCTAGACATTTCTGAAGAATTTTTATATTTACAAGCCTCTAGAAGGACTCAGGCAATTCTTCAAGCATTACAATAATATTTTTTTAGAATTCTGGAAAATTTCAAAAAGCACTCGGAACGCCAATCGAATATATTCCAAAAGATTCTTCAAAGCACTAAAACCATCCTCCCACATTCATTGATCCTGTTCTAGTAAGATCCAAAAGGTTTTAAGATCGTTCATATCTTAGATTCTAGAAACTTCTTCGAAGTTTCATCCACCCTTGACCATAAGGTTTCAACAACTAATACAATATACGATTTGATACTTTCCTATTAACCAATTCTACACAGACACCCACAAACACTGAACATTATACAGATAAATTCTCTGCGTATCAACTTCAACGACAGTCCTTCATATTACGAATAACACACCTTCATCCTTATGTAGTAGCAGCCATAGGTTCTCGAGTGCTACTATATAGAGATACTCTTAGGTCCTCGAGTTCTACTAGTAGAAGAGAACCATAGGTTCTCAAGTTCTATTATCTGAAGATACCTATATACCATTGACTACTATAATGTAGGAGTACCCTTAGATCCTTAAGTCCTCGAGTGCCATTATATAGAGATACTCTTAAGTACTCACCAAGGAGATCCAATCCGACCGTTTTCGATTGGATCGGACAAGGTTTTTATCGAATCTTATGCATATTATACAGATCTGACAGAGTTCGACACCCCATGAATCTCCTGGGCATGCCTTATTATACAAGGATACCCTAGTATAATAAATTTTTGAGAGCTAAGCATACTTTAAACCTTCTCCTCTCGTAATAAAAGATCTCGAATCTTTTGTAATGTTTCAGCATATCAAATCTCCAAAGAGGTCTTCTATTACGTCCACTAACTTTCGCTTTTTTAATTAAAAACATTTTTCAAAAAACTTTTTGATCTTTGATGTTTGGAACAATGCTTTGTTAGGATTTCGACCCATAGTTTTGATCGAGATCTCCATTTCTTCAATAATTACGAGAGAAAACCTCCATAACTATGCTTATTTTAAAAGACATTCACTGACTTCAATGCCAATTTTACCAATTTATTACCTAATTAAGGGGGTCTTCTGATATGCGTTTGAAACTCTTTGCTCACACGGGCTTCCATTATGGCGAGATCTTCAAATATGGGAAGGTCTTTTAGTGAAGCAGATTTAGTATGATAGCAGTTCATAACACAAGTAACGCTCATCGCCGTGACTTACTCAACCATCGACCGAAAGATTAAAAGTACTTATATACTAGTTCACTTTATCGACACAGCTACTGATAACACCCCACATTTTCATCTATACCAGTTTCTGTACTTTTATCATTCTTATAATTGAATATTAAAATAATCAAACTCTTAATGTGAGAGAAACTGTTTCTCTGAGTTCACAATCGAAAAGCTACGCACCTCCGACTTAAGGTCAACCATTATGTGCACCTTAGCCACCAAAACTAATCCGCCACAGATTCATGCTCATCAAACTGTTTACAGACCAGTAACGTGGATGTAGATAATCAACTAGGTATCTTCACTATACCAAGTTCTCTACCATTTAGATACGTATTTCACAATCACAGAATCTGAGATGAGGCAATTCACTCGTCAAGATGTCCTATTATACTCCACTATAATATTCTCATCGATTTCCATACCATTGCAACCTATGGCCTACAGATTGATCCACGATATTGGGCTTCACCATTCAGTAGTGCTTCCATAAAATAATATTAAAAACATAAGGGCACCACAGAAGAATCCCACGAAAGGAGCTATAGGCATCCCCATCATACAGTACACCAGGCTCCGCCGACACCATCACCGTATAGCACTTAACGACCTATGGGTACCCCTATAGTATAGCACTTGAGGACCCAAGGGTACCCCTATAGCATAGCGCTTTAGTACCCAAGGGTACTTCCATATAGTAGCACTTAAGGACCCACGCGTACTCCTATACTATAGTATTTGAGGACCTAAGGGAACCCTCATATAGTAGAACATGAGGACGCAAGGGTATCCCTATAGTATAATACTTGACGGCCTAAGGATATCCCTGTAGTATAGTACTTGAGGACCTATAGACGCTATCAGCATGTAGCGAATGATTGGCGACATTTTGAGAAGTTGTAAAGTTAATGTTTTCCTCACATTTGACTTTGCCAAAAACCCACAAACGAACAAACTATTTTTTTTTCATATGACACACTCTACAGTCGAGGAAATAAGGGTTCCCCTATATAATAGCACTCTAAGATACTTTACATAATTTCTATTGAAGAATAGTTTCGACAAGTCAGTTCATTGGTACTGAATTAGTCGATAAATTCAGTTCTTGGAGAAGAATTGTACATAGGGTTTGTTTATTACAAATGAATGATTTAAGTACGTCTTTAGTTTATTTGAATGGGGTTCGTGAACTTCACCTTCTCACCTCGTATTCTTTATTCCTGAGATATACCCCTACATCAGTATCCATCTGGTAAATAATTATGCCCCTATCTTGCTAACTCCATCCCTAAATAAAAACCCATAAG
>JAJEKB010017241.1:0-15019 GCA_022393335.1 Macrotrachela quadricornifera | reverse complement strand
CCAAAAATGACATTGAAAAATGGGCAAAATTGAACTTTTTTGTTTTCTGAATTTTTTTCTTAGAATTTTTTCACTATCGAAATTGAGTCATATACCAATCGATAGAGCTTGACCTGCTCTACAAAACTGCCTATATGGCATTTTTCGTTTATCTCAAAATGGGGGTGAAAAAGTTCAAATACTCTTTTTTGGTCGCCAAAAAAATCCATCATTTTTCAGTATTTTGTCCAAATGACCTAGTAAGAAATCGATTGCCAAAAATAGCTACACATCTTCTTGTAGCCCATTCGATTCTGCATCGAATCGTATATTGGACTTTTCTTCAAAATGTTCTAGCGGTGCAAAACATAAACTGAAAGATAGACGAAGATCATCATTTTTCGCTTATTTTTCATAGAATTCACTATCACACCATATTTATATTTTTTATTTTTTTCTTTAAATTTTTTCAGTTTTCAAATTAGGTCATATACCAATCGATAGAACTTGACTTGCTCTACAAGATGGTATATACGTGATCTTCTTATGGTTCTAAAATGTTACAGAAAAAGTATAATTACTCAGTTTTCATACATAATCTAAGCATTTGTCCAATGGTATTTTAATAAAATCTCCATTATATTTCTCAACTTCAAACAAATCAATAGATTCATATCGTAGCCCGTTCAATTCTGCATCGAACGATATATTGGGGAAAATTTCAAATGTTCAACAGTAGTGATAGATCAGCGATAAATACCGTTCTAGTTTAGGGGTGTTATAGTTACTTTACTTTTAAGAAAAGTAACTAAGTAAAGTAACTACTTTAGTTACTTAGTTACTTGTAAATAGTAACTACTTTAGTTACTTAGTTACTTGTAAAAAGTAACTACTTAGTTACTTAGTTACTTGTAAATAGTAACTACTTTAGTTACTTATTTACTAGTAACTACTTTAGTTTAGGAGTGTTACAGTTACTTTAATTCTTAGTTAGGTAACTAAAGCAGAGTAACTAATTTCGTTACTTTTTACAAGTAACTAAGTAACTATGGCGGTTACGTATTACTGATAAACAAGAAACCTAGTATGCACTAAAGGTTCAATAGTTCGGCAATAGTTTCGATCTGATAAACTGTTAAAAACAGTCTTTGATAAGAAACGATCGATGCGAGAATAATAAATATCTAGAAAGATAGCTTTATAACTTTAATAGTGGCTATGTAAAGACGACGGTGTTTATCAACTTTCAAGCGCTTCCAGGGATTATGCTCAGTTCGAACAATTTTTTATCACGACTTAGGTAAAAAGAATCTCTAGTGCTCTCATTTGATTAACAAAATCGTTGAAAAAGATTAGTGGTTATCACGTAATTAGCAGTTTTAATTGATGAAGAATCATTTATCAATAAAATGGACGTTAAATTTTTCTGCTTTTCATTGCACTTGAAATTCGGTGATGAATTCTTCAGCGTAAGATAAATACCATTCAATTTTCATAACACATTTGGAAAGAAGCATTTTTTTGGAACATACTAGTTTTTTCCAGAATTTTATTACCGATTTAAGGACATACTTATGACTTTTTTAATTAAATACCGAAAACATGAACCTACTAAGTTATTTCGAAGCTAATTCATATTGCTCATAAGATAAAAATTCATCTGTTTGATTACACAAAATTTTAAAGAGTTAAACTCTTCACAACTTATTTATTTTCTGAGATAATCTTAATATAATGTAACTAGTACAGATCATGCTTTTCAAAGTAATTGAACAACAGTCTACCACCGCTTTGATTTGCCCGAATAACGACATTGAATTTAAACTTTTATTTTATTGTAAATAAAACGTATTTCTACTAGTGGGAAAGACAGCATTAATAAATGGAAGAAGTAATGAACAAGAAACAATGAATCAATCGAAGAAAATACTTGATCTAATCGAAACATATCACTGTGCATTATGAATAACAAAAAACAACAATTTTTACACAGTAATAGAAAAAAACGTAAACGATATGTTAGTGTTAATAGCAAAGAAAGAAATATTCTCATACCTAAGAGAAAACGATACAAGATCAAATTTCACAACAAATAACAAAAAAACAATTTTCACGATAGCTAACAAGAACAATAAGAACTAACATTGTAACTAATGTAGAAAACAGGAATAAATTCATTAACAAACGTTTTTTTTCGAATAACTAAATAAAATAATATATTATATAGGATATCTCAAGAAGACCTGAATACATTATCACTATGAATAATTACATACTGAAAAACTCATTTGAATATTTATGTTTTATGTGAACATAAATATTGATAATGCGTTTATGTTTCTTTCAGACTTCCTATATATGTTTTAACAAAAAAGTAACAATCATGAATATAAACGAAATAATCTGAACAATTCAAAAGATTTATTCGAATTTATCAAGTAAATGACGGTTTTTTAAAACGAGCAAGTAACGCAAAGTACGAGATGAAAGTGATGCTCGTTGTTTACGATTCAAAAAACTAGCTGTACTGAACAAAGACTCACTACATACGGATGTAATTGGTGAAATATTGGTTCGTCTTACAAGTCGAGCAAGACGTGGTAATATTTTTTCATGAGACGATCAGAATTGTGCAAAACTTGAAGCAGATCGTGTAGCTTCTATATATGCACTTAGTTCTTCATCAGGCGTCATCGGTCGTGTAGAAGCTGTTGATGATGTAAAAGAAACTGTTTCACCACATAAGATTGCTAATCTATATAAAGGATGTGATTCATTGATTGTTGTATACGTCGAAGATGATGGTAAAACAACACTTGCAGCAGCTGTAGTTGTAAGTTTTCGTAGAATAAGTCTCTTTGCTGTTTTCTTTTCATCATCTTTTAATAATGGATAAGTTGTAGGATCCAAGAATGACGCAATCTAAAGGTACGAAAGGATACACATATAATTGCAGACATCAACAATCACTGAAAACCGTAGCTGTTAAGTATCGTTCTTTTTATCAATGACAAAAAAATAGTGATGTTTTTGAATACCTATATTCGATCAATCAGACTTAAGCATAACATGTGGGCATCTCCTTATATTATTTATCATTTTTTTCCGGCTGATGTCACGATTCCTAAAAAGAGTCTAAGTTCTTATATAGCCAATACACGATAACTCTAGCAGAGATCTTGTGTGGAATTGTTCTGTCTGTCTAAAAACACGATCGAAGTTCAAACGCCTTACGGAGATCTTGAAAAATTAAAAAGCCGTAATATTGTTTTTAGCATTGTCGCATTACGTTTATAGCATAAATTGGTTCAAAAACAATATCAATTTTATGAAATGTGTGCAGTAGTGTATTAGCAAAATGGTTGACATTAGTTGCGACAAAACTTTATCAGAATCCTAAAAATCATGCATATAGTTTCTGATTATGGTTTCGATCAATTTCCAGCGACTCATAGCTGAAGCAATATTCAGAAGCTCATTCATTATAAAAATATCTTTTCTTGTGACTTAAAGCCTTCTTAACTTTTTCAACGGCTTCGAAATCTTTAAAAAGTTCTTTCTGAAAATATAAACTTGAAGCTCTGGCATCGAAACGTTTCTAAGATTCGTAAAATAAAAAGCACATTCAGTATGAAAGATACAAATCATCCATGTTCTCTATATGCTCTCTAGGATATGGTACAAATTCGTTAGTTTCCATTATAAATCTTGCGATAGTTGTGGCAAAACATGAACGGTCTGTATCTTTAATATTGAATATTTTCCCATCGTTAGCATCTTAGAATGACTATATAGCAAAAGGTCAGAGCTTTAATCCACAAGGAGAACTATCAAAGGTTTAGGAACAGCTGTATATATAATGAATTCAGTCCTCAACCGACTGATTGTAGCTTGTGTTGTCACACATGATTTCAATTTCCGGAACTTTCAAATCAATTAAAAAGTAAATTAAATTTAAGATTAGACACATTGTATGTCCAAAAGTATTTGACATAACCAAATTGGTTTTTTTCGAATATTTACTTTAGTTCAAAAAATCTGCCTGTTTCTTTGATTTTCAAATTTATTCGACAATTTTTCTTAGTGGAGGGATAATAGTGGGGATTATATTTCTATTAAGTATTGTCTTCTGACGGAAATGATATCCTATAAAGTATTCACTGTCATTTTTAATGAATATCGACTTCCGTTCGAGCGACTTTCTCATCCTTTACGTCATTGCAAAAATCGTAAAGATAACTGATTTTACTTTGAACTAAGACAAGAATTAAGTAAAACAGAAAAATGTCTTACCATCATCATATTGAGTTGTTCAGGTGGTAACTTATCACAACAATAAACATTAAAATGAACTCGAAGACTTTGTTTTAAAGCTGCTATCACAGGTTCATCATCTGATGGAGAATTAACAAAGTTTGATATAAAACGCCATATAAGAAAAGATGAAGCCATTGTCGGATATTTTTGTGCCGATAATGAATTTGTTGCTTCCATGAATGGTTGTAAAATATCTTTTAAATGATTTAATAGATCCCATTCATTTTGTTTGAGTGTTAATCCATGAAGTTTTTTTTTTGTTTGTTTGTTAAACCATGAAAATTGTTTGGAAATTGAAAAATATTTTGAACAATACCTTCATGTTCTAATAAACGATCAATAAGTACATATGAGCTGTTCCAGCGAACAATCATATCAAGTACAAGACCACCAATATTTTCATTTTTTGCTAAATTTTTAGTTTTAACATGTTTAACCATATATGAATTAGTTTCATTATGATTTCGAATAAATTTTATTGCACTTCTTGTTTTCTTCATCAAATTAAATATGCATTTTAATAATTCATAATGATCAACTGATGATAACTTTTTTTCATTTAAAGTAAGTGATAAAAGATCGATATCAATATCCGAATCACTATCAAATTCTTCATCTGAACCATCATTATGACCTCCATCATCACCTTGATCTGCATCATCATCATTATCACCTTCATTCTCTTGATCACTAATCAAATCTGTAGCTGTTTCAATTAAATTTTCATCATTATCCGATGCACCATTTTCAATATCATCGATTTCATTAGTATCTTCCAATTGATTAGAATTGAAGTTGGTATTCAACGGAAAACTAAAGATCAAATATAAGATTGTTTTATACAAAACCGAGTATCATTAAGATAGGAGAAGTATGCCCGCTCTGTAGAAACTGAATATCAATTTCTGATATGAGATTTTCCCGTATGAATTCAGCTTAACACAGATACTGATGCTTATTTAACAGATTCAATCCGTAGTTTGGAGACGTTCTAACTCTGCAAGCAATAAAAAAATTTTGTATGGAAGCTGTGTCAATCATCTCAGATAGGGATAGTAAAGAAGAAGAATTCACTAAGAAAAGATACAGTTATTAAGAATATTTATGCATTCTGAATTCACAATATCATTGTTTTCAAATGCTAAAAGCTATCTGGAAAAAATTCTCGATAAATATTAAGAAGATAATAAGAGAAATAATCTCACACATTGAGTCTATATATGGGGGACTGCATTAATCAATCATCTACGTTTAACAGAGATTTTCCTCTGTCTATTGATTCTATCTGAAAAACTGAAATATATATCATTAAGCTATTTAATCATAAGTCTATAATAACAACCTTTTATTCGTTATTTTTATCTCACATGTGATTCACAAATCTAGTTAAAACATATTGGATAGACGCAAAAAAAAATGGGTAAATGTATTACCCGAGACTAATAGCAATCTATTCATTAATTCTGTATGATGCGGCAGAGAGATTAGCCTTTCAGAATTTTTGGGCGAAGTAAACGAGAACATTTAAATTAGAACTTGAATCTTATACTTAGAAGCAATACTCGTTCACACATAATAGTTGTAAGTGGACACTAGAAGGTATCGTGATTTTTTTACTATTTTATGTGTAACACATTGGCAGCGATTTATTTATGAATTAATTATAATCTGCGTCCTTCATTTCATCTTACTTTGAGAAACAGATAATCTATTTTGGTAGACATAAATAGTTTAAAATTGATAATGCTTGTGGCATTAATGTAAGATTTTTTACACGAACTAAAACTTATTGAATTCCTACATATTTTATACTTTGGTAAGACTAATACGACATTTACCGTATTCTGATCTATTTTTGCTCTTTTTTTAACATTTGCAAGTAGCATTTAGTTAGATTTTCAATATATTCAGAGTGTAAGTCATCTTATTCATCTGATTAGTGATAAAGACAAAACTCAAATCTGTTTTAGGTATCAATGAATCTATCAAACCAATCACGTCTTAACTAATGGTTACCCAACTATTTATCTAAAAACGTATACATCAAGTTTCTTTTTCTAATATGTTGTCTAATATAACATAACGCAGATATAATTCACGATGCAATTTTCAGATGTCACAGCTGATATGAGAATTTAGTTGAGATTGAGATGCATGAAAGAAAATACAGATAGGAGAAAAAAAGAAAAAAAGAAAAAGAAAATTCTGTGCTTACTATGTAACCATTTTTTAATATTGATACAAGTATCATAATTGTTTCTTGCAATATTAATATATTCTACTAAATCTAATCAAAAAATTTTTGAAGTTATTGTTTCAAATAATAAAACTAAACTCAGTTATCATTACTAGTTGACAAATAAAAAAAAATAATGAATTAATTCTTGATCTTTTTTTGTTAATTGAAATTTGTTGCTAAGAATAATACGAAGAAAAAAAACATTACTCATTTCGGACTTTTAATTATATTATTTACTGTATTTGGTGTATTGAAAGAAACTTTTTCTTATAAAAGACATTTTTCTTTAATCAAAAATTTGATTCATACATCAATATAATCGATGCTAAAAAAAAGCGAAGTATACCGTCAAGAGTAACGTGTATAATGATATTTTGAAAATATTCAAATAAGAAACAAATAAATCATCTAAATTTAAATTTTGGGTTAATACAACTTTTTTACTTGTTGAAATTAGGAAAAATCAATTCGTTTATTTTAAAAAGAATAACTGATCGTTGATTACTTATGAGAGAATATATGAAAAAGTATATGAATGTCATATCGTTGTTGGACACGATCGCCGTAATAAAACTTGAACTGAAGTTAATATTTGTTTTTAATAAATTCTTTTTTTTTTGAAAATACGTTTACCTTGAATTTTAAATTAAAGTATTAATCTAAATAAATTTTTATCAAATGACTATTGCTATCTTTTATTCTCAATGAAAATATTATACATGTCTAAAATCTAATAAAAAAAAGTTAAAATGCTCGCTATCTAACTTTCCATCATTGATTCAGAAAAAATGCTCACTATATATACCAATGAAACGGGGAAAATAGCGCATTATAAAATATTAGGGAAGAATCGGAGAAAATAAAAAGGACAAGAAGATAATGACCAGAAAAAAGGTAGAATAAACCTGTACTCGTAAAGGACGTGGAAAAAGGAAAAAAGAATAATAGGAAGAATCCATGATCATAGAGAAGAGGAGAGAGAGAGAACAGACGCCTATGTGAGGTTCGAACCATCTATATATGATGACAGAACGAAGAAAAGATAGAAAAAAAGAATGGCTCATATCCTAACAAATAAAAAGAAAATCTAACGATTCATGACATTTCATCTTATTTAAATCAAAAGGATTCGTATTTCGAATACTGTAAACTGCCCTTAACTTTCGACCAACTTTAAAAAAATTAAGTATCGTCAACGTTGATTTTAATAGAAGATTTGAAAGACATCATAAAAAACCTAATCACATGCATCGATTCAGTATTAAAAAGAGAAGATTTCATTTAATTCAAGCATGTTATATAGTTCAAAGGTCGTATACAGAATTCATACAGAATAAAAGAACGCAGTAATAAACTAAAATTTGTTTAGAAAAAAATAATTCGAAAAAAAATACAATCTAACCAATCGTTGAATATCTCCATGTCCCCAACTTAAAAAAGTGTTGCAAGAGAAAAAAGTTTTTCACTGAAAAGAAAGAAAAGGCAACAGTTCGCAACGGAAAAAATTGATACAAAACTAAGTGTTTATTTCATCGATTTCTAGTATTTACAAAGCATCAATAATAAAAAAATCACGATTTCAATCTCAACTTGATTCCATATACTACTGCAATACAGATGACAATCTATGTTATCGATTACATTTCTTAGTTGTCGTTTGTTGAAAATGAGAGTCAAGAGATCTGAGTATGACATAGTAATGAATGAAAAGAATGATAGAAGAATACAATTGCAATGAAGAAGCAATGTGACACTACCAATGATTATGCATAGTAATAGAGTAAACTGAAGTTCATTAAAGACAAAAGGTGAATTAAAACATTAAAACAGGTAAGAATCAATAAAATATTTTACGTCAGAAGATGAAGAACTTCTTAGCTTTGCTATTAACAGATGTAGAGCTGTATTAAGATAAGCTTATCCAAATGACATGAAAAACATATTTTTAAACGAAATTATTCTGGGGACACCATAAACGTGATATCTTCTATTCGATTCATTTATATCTTATTCGCTTGAGCAAGTTGAGTTAAGAATTAGTCTGAAGGAACTTTTCCTCATACCTCTTTTTCAAAACTTATAAACGCTTGACTCTTTTTCCACCTTAATACATTCAAGTGAATAAGATATATACTAATCGAATTGTTCTTCTGTAATCTCATAATAAATACAAAGGAGTTAAATTATACTTACTCATCTGGATTTGGCTCTTTCCAGAGACAAAGACCATTTTGTACAACCAAGTTGAGATTGTGACCCATGCATGAAATACGATTACCAAACTTAAGTGTTGATGTTGCCTTCTTCATTTCAGAACCATTATCAGTGGTTATGCTAATTAGTTGTTCTTGCCTAATGTTAAGTCGATTTAATTCATATTGTATATAACGTTCAATATTCGAAGCTAAATGACGTCCAATAACACGTCTAAAACCGAATACAATTGGTACTGATTCATATTTATTTGTAAAGAGATGACCAGTAAGACTAATATAATGCACCCGATTTGCATTTTGCCATAAATCGCACGTAAGTGCTATAAAATCGATTTTAGATAAAACAGAACGAAGTTTCTTGGTGTATGATGAGTATTCCTTTGAAATTTTTTTTCGTACTGTTTGACGAGTAGGTCCAACATAACCAGGAACTGCTGTTTGAAGAAATTCAGTCATACCAGGTTGGCGAAAGACACCAAATGCAAGGCCATCACGTAATATACAGCTAACAGCAGCATCATGTAATTCACGTTTTCGTTCAGGTGATATAGTTGGAATATTAGAATTGGAATCTTCATTGATTTGTGATGCATATAAAATATTTTCAATTTGGTGTGATGAAGTTGCTAAATGTTTACGTAAGTTCGAATCACTTGTTTTATGACACTTATATACCTGTTGAAAAAAAGATAAAATATTTCAATTTGTAAATTTTTCCTACATTTACTCCACTCAGCTACGACTCAAATTTTTTTTCACTTTCCTCTGACTATAGAAAAATGGTTTTTATACGCATGAAGAATCCTTATTCATTTTTTATAAATTTCTAGAGATTATAGTATAACTTGGAAACATTTAATTTATAAAAATTAGTTGAATAGAAGCTCCTAATTAGTTGAAATAAACGTAATTTTGACCTTGAATTTTGATCAATAAGTTGTTGATTTATCAAAATTAAGGCAAATATCTGCAGTATTTAAAAGGTAACTTTGAATAATATCGTTTCAAAACAATGTGACTGCTGTATACAGTACGCTTGATCTTAAAGGACTAATGAAGGTACGGATCAAGCTTTTGATATTTTCGGTTTGATCAACAACGTGCACTAATGTACTACTCAGAAACAAAAGCTTCATCAGATACGTATTTTCGAAGATTCTTTTTTGAAAAAGCAACAACAATTATTAATCTAATTTCGTTCAAGTACCGTTTCAGTTTCATTTTAGCATCCTTAATACCATCAATGAGTATTCTTTTAATATTTTAGTGTTTTTTAAAACTAAATCAAGTTTGGCGTCAATAGCTCTTTCCTATATTACTAAATTAATTTTTCAACTATGCACGATTATGAATACAAAATAGGCTCAAGTAGTATACAGAATCGCATATCCACATTGATATTCCCTTATATATAATTTAAGCTTAATGTTCTGCACTTGTAGACATATTCAGGGTGTCTTAAAAACCCTCGAGAAAAGTTTATATGGATATCTCTTGTGCAATTCAAGCCGTTCAAGTGCTTCTTTTATAATATGATAGTATATTCATTCAAGTTTTATTTTATATAATTTCTTTATATAATTTCGGATAAATATCGGTGTCTACGACAGTAAAAAAACAATTATTTACATTAATCGCGAAAGTTGAATTATCTATTACTATGAGACAAAGAATTCTAGTCGAATTTGCTATATTAACACGTGAAGTAGACTGTACCAGGACTATTTCTTAATTGTTTTGTGAAACTAGTATAGTAGCTAATTAACAACATTCTGAAAGATTTTAAAACATTTAAGAAGAAAAGAACCAATGAATCGTACGATATTTGTAGAAAAAAGAGTTCCTATCAAATAATCAGAATATTATAAGAGGTTGCTTCATTTTCAAAATAGTAGCATATTTAATTATGACTGACTATCTTCTAAAGAGTCATGTGAAGTATGATTTGTCTGAATAGTCTCGTGAAAAAGATCATCAAGGTCGAGCTAAAGTTGTATAACTTTATATCATTGTTAGAGAATTTTAACTAACATAAGAACAATTTTTTTACCATTCAAGCCATTTTCATTTAAATATTTTATCGGTAAATATAAAGTGAAAACAATTGTGTATGTGAAAAATACAAAAGCTTTGCTTGAATTTAAAATGAAAATTAATTAAAGAGATAATTTAGTTCAAAAAAAAGTTTTTTATAGAAATTGTTTCGACTATTCAAAAAATGGTTCTTTTATGTATTTCAGTTAATAAGAATCACCTTTAATATTTCTTGTGCATCATATTGTATGAAATAAAACTTAGAAGAATATACCATCATAATATAAAAGAAGCACTAGAATGACTTGAACTGCATAAGAGATATTGACGTAAGCTTTTCTCGAGAACTTTTAAGACACCCTGTAGATGTGTTAGCAAGTATTAGAGCGTATGAAATCTAATTCTAAATTACTCATTTTAGGTAATCATAGTGGCTTGTTAGGTGTATTTTATAGCTGAGTTGATGGATCTCTCAAATGATACGAATCAAAAGTAGTAAAAATTGAAACGATCATTCAAATGTTAGTCAGTTCAATTAGTAAATTCTTCTATACTAATTTTTGGTGATTAGAGTAATGAAGAGGACTCATTTTTCAAGATTGCTTTTCAGTTCTAATGAGAAAAACCCATGCACTATACTGTCAAATAGTGAGTTCTGTATAGTGACATAAACAAAGTAACCATTGGGCAGGTTTCAGTTTTGCCACTGAATCTTTGGAGCTCTCACTGATGGTAGCGTTATCAAGCGTATTCTTTCACGAGCTTTATCATCCCATAGATCTCATTCATCTAAGTTCTTCCCGTAGGACATCCTAAATATACTAAGCGCTATCACCGTCAAAATTCTGCTCATGCCACGCGTCTTGTGGTTTGCCTAAATGTAATGAAGTTAAAAATACGTCTGAAAACTATTCACTATAATAATTTTTATATTCGCACATACTTTAGCGATTTCTTTTTTCTTCTAATTATCGTAGTCTTTCTACTACTCTTTTCCATTTTTCTTCTGTCTGTGTCACTTTCTATTTTTGCCTTCGTATACAAGTGTATGTTTTTTATAAGATAAAACGTGAAGTACTTAATAAATTCTTATTGGTACAGTTGGTGACATACTGGTTCTTTTGTCTTTCATCATATTTACCCACACAGGATTTAAAATGAGATGATGTGCTAAACATCTTAATGTTTTATCAAAATATATGTCAAAAAAATTATTATTATATATCTTTCATTATAGAGCATTTTAATTATGATGATTATAATAAAGTAATTTTTCGAATACCTGAAGAGGATAATTAAATAAATTAATAATTTATAATTTCTCTTCCTGAGTTATAGATATTTATTTCAATTAATTCAAATTATTAATTTATTTAATTTATTTATATTATTTTATTTTATCTCTTTTAATTTATTATTATATTTATATTGATTTATTTGAATAAAGTTAATTTATAGATCTAAATAAATTCATTATTTTAAATCATTAAGAATTAATTGACATAAATATCTATAACTCAGGAAGAGAAATTATGAATTATTAATTTATTTAATCAATATGACCTTCCTCAATAGATTACAACTAAAGAGGATAATGAACAACTGAATTTTTACTTCAGACATCATTGTAAAATTATGCTTCTCTTCCCCAGATGACCTAGCAAAATCTATATATAGTTATTTGGAGAAATATACACTACTCTCAATTGTCTTAAGAGAGACAATTTTTCGATTACATTTATTACAGTTGTAATATAGTCTGTATATCTCTAGATTGAAGCTTTACAATACTATTTGTACATGTACATATATGTATGTATATATATATATACATCGGTTCCTTACTATATCTTGTTACAGAGACATGATATATGCATATGAGATTTTAAAATAAAAGAAGACTTACTTTACTACATAATTTACATTTATATCCAGTTTTTTCTCGTGAAAAATAGGATAACACTTGAGATCGACTTGCTAATCCAATTGTTTTTTGTTTTGGTACTGTAGTATTGTTCGATAACATTTCATCATCATTATCAGATGGATTGGATAAAAGATCACCATATGAAGTATTATCATTATTGTTGATAGCATGAATATCAGTATTATCATTAGACGTAGTTGATGTAGTTTGAGTATCGGTACTAACAGAAGTTCGTTTACGAACATTTAATTTTGGTGAATGATTATTACTAACACCACCTAATATTGTTCTGTGAATACTTGATTGACTAGATGATAATGATCTATTATTAGGAGATTTAGCTGAAAGACGAACACTTCGTCGAGTGTCAGTTGTTAGTAATGTTTTAATTGATAAATGGTTTGCATGACCACGTCTTGATGATGTTGGAGTTGTTGTTGGCTGTAAAATATCGATGTTGTCACTGTTACTAGTAATCATAGTATTTTCAACATTATTTTCGTCCATGTGAAAACCAATAAAAAAAAATGATGAGAGAATACTTATCATTCTCGTTAATCTCTAGACTATAATTTAACGTTTGTCAACTTTCAGAGACATAAATTACAGAAGTGTAGTATTGATTATCTGTTTCATCATTTCAGATTACATTATACCATGAATCCTTGACGAATTCTGCTATGACGAAAACCAGGAGCGTAAATACGGTGGCCGCATGGGGCGCGATGCCCTCTGCTTCTAAGAAATAACAGGAAAAAAAAGAGGTTTACGATCCCCTGCTTCTGGAAAGTTCATTTTTTGGATTATCAAAACAAAAAAACTAGGGTTATGCCCCATTGCTCTAGCACCTGACTTACGTCCCTGACGAAAACAATCATGATTGTAAATACTATTGTTCTAAACTCAAGAATATAAAAGTTTTGATGGAAGTAGGTGCGTCACTACTCATAAAGACTCAAGTTGAAACTGTGAGACAAAAATATAGAATTGTTCCTATTTTTTTCAATGATAAATATTTTCACTTGTTTTACGTTTGAATTCAAAAGACTAAAAACTTTGGATTTTGTATAATAGCGAGCAGCCAATCGTCGGAAATGTATGATTCATGTAAGATACAACTTAGCATTGTAGTAATTTATTACACTGGACGGAAAATTAAGTCACATTGGAAAAAATCGGCTTGAAAATCACGTGAGCAATGTGAACGAACTGTTTACATCGAACAAACTCATATCAATTGAATTATCTTGAATATGAAAGTTGGGAGATGTTACGATCCATTGATTGTCAGTATAAAATATGAATATGTCTTGATTAATGTATTAAGAGAAGAATAAATCAGTTTTTGAATATAGTTCTTCTAAAACTATAGACTAACGTGCGCATAGTAAGAATTTCTTTTGAAGATAGCTACGTTAGTCGTTAATACGTGCTAAAGATTTATCTTGAGCGCTTTCACAAACGCTTGTATGTACAAATATAGGATGTCAAAAAAGTCATTGAAGAAAGAAAAACTTGAATACTTCTGTCGACAGTAGTGTTACAAGAGAATCAGATATAGCACTTTTCTATTGAGATATTCTACTATGATACGTAGGTGCCAGCCTCCCGTCGATCGGCAGCATGTCTAGGGTCCGTTACTTCTAACTACTTAAGCCTGTCTTTGAGGTGGAGTTATTTAACCAGACAACTACATAACAATGTGACTCCCAACTCGAAAAAATTTATTCAAACAAAATGTAGATCACAAAAACTTCTATAGATTAATTATTCGACTTGGAAGAATATAGCCGAACACGGACCAAACATCTAATCAACCGAAGTATATAAAACTTTGCTTTTATTCTTTCGTTTCTGACCAATAGTCTTTGATCTATGTGACAAACATATAAATTCATTGTATTTCATAAGATTTTCCCTTCAGTCAAGTGAATTGTAAGATTTGTTATTTTACGTGCATAACGTTAAAAATACTTCGATTGATATAATCAATTCAACATCGCCTGTTCTACACATTTTACAACAGAATCTATAATCAAGCTTAATTCATTTTATTATTACATTAGTTGTACTACATTGACGGGATTCAACGTAAATTACTTCATTAATCATTGTATAGACACTATTTAACAAGTCTAAGTATGATGAATAAATGTCACATCTGACTATTTACTAGTAGAAAGTAACCACAGTAGCTATCCAATTATCAGTAAAGAGTAACTACAGTAGTTACCCAATTATCAGTAAAGAGTAACTACAGTAGTTACTTAGTTACTTGTAAAAAGTAACTACTTAGTTACTTAGTTA
>JAJEKB010017234.1:0-15546 GCA_022393335.1 Macrotrachela quadricornifera | reverse complement strand
TGGGTAATATTTATGTTGCTGATAGATTCAATCATCGAATACAATTATTCATAGTTGGTCAATCAGAAAGTATAACAATTGCGGGTGTGACTGGTATAGCTGGAAATAGTTCGAATCTCACATTACTCAATGGTCCATCATCAATAATACTTGATAGTCAATTAAATTTATACGTTGCATCACATTGGGGACATCGAATACAAAAATTCTTACGCTACTAATACAAATCTGTTCAATCAAAAAAAAATCCTTAGCTACACTACAATTCACTTTGACATCTGATTAATCATGTGATATATAAAAAAATGTAACATTTTCAATAGTTTTATCTTTAGATATTAGTGAATTATATTCAAAAGATCAACAACGTCCTAAAAATTAAATATTATGCAACAGGATTAATACAAAATGCAATACAAGCAGCAACTATAAATAATGATAATACACTGAAAAATCATCTTCAAGATATATTTAATAAAATTTTAAAAAAATAGCACTACCTCCATCAGTACAAATCATCACCGAGAAACAAGATAATCATTGAATTAATTGGATCTGTACAAAAATTGATATATTGGATTTGAACATTAGAAATCAGCAATTTCTTTTTTATCAATTCTATAAAAAGTGTTCACTAAGTTTTTTTTACATGTTTCATTGACAGACAAGATATGTATACTAACTACCTTTATCTATCATATACGAGAGTTTGAGCTCTCTAACACTGATTGCTAAAAGAATATGAACAACTTAATATTTCATCGAAAATTTTGAATTATTCTAAAATATCTTATAGATGGAAAATACGTAGGTCAGTCCACAAGTAATGGCAACAACACTTTAATGCCTTATAGTAAGCTGAAGGAGAGTTTCTTTTCATATGATATGATGGAGAAAAATACGCTCTATTTTTCTATGCTATTGGATCGTACTCCAGTTAATATTATGGCAGCAAAGTTTTCATACGATTGATTTCGATTACGACAGTACATATAGATATCAACATACGTTCGCTTCTTAATTTCTAGGTAACGATCATAGGTAAAAATTTATCCAAAGAGTACATGAAAACCATCACAGCACGATATAGCGAGTTGGAATTGCTTCGATCACCCCTGTGTTTTGTTTGATTAAGTCAAATAACCAAAAGTCATAAGGTGCGAAATCTGGAGAATTGGATGAATGTAGCATTATCGTGAACCCTTCTGATTCCCGATAATCCAACACAGCTCTATGTCTACTTAGGTTGTACAAAAAGTTCCCAGATTGCTATTGGCAATTTTATAAACCAATTAATATCGAAGAGTGTTGTGCATGGATAAATAGTGGAATGTCTTATCTATAATAGTATATATAGTAAATCTCTTTAAGACTTAGTTACAGTATTTTTTTCGATAAACTTTAATTCGAACTTAAAAAAAAATTTCATAAATGGATAATGAATACAATCGATATTATATTAAAATCCGAACTACTTTGGAGTTAAATCCAAAGACAATTCACGAAGAACTTGCAACAGCTTTGGGACCCAAGGCTCTATCATATCCAACAGTTGCAGAGTGGGCAAAGCGTTTCCGTGAAGGAAGAGAAGATGTCAATGATGATCCTCGATCTGGTCGTCCAGTTTCCGTGCTTACAGATGAAAATATTGAATTAGTACGACAGGTTATCAACAATGATCCACATTCAACTTATGATGAAATTATAGCTGAGACATCTCTCTCTCGTGGTACAATAGAACAAATTATCCACAATTATCTCAAGATGAGAAAAGTTATATCTCGTTGGATACCCCATCAAATGAATGATGAACAAAAGCAAGAACGAGTCCGACTTTGTCGTGAGAATTTAGCAAAATTTCGTAATGGTTCCTGGCGCTTATGTGATATTATTACAGGTGATGAGACGTGGATTTACCATAGGCAGATTCATCACAAATCAACAAACAAAACCTGGATTGGCGAAGGTGAATCACCACGTACTATCGTTTGTCGAAGCAAATTTGAACCAAAAAATTTATTTTCTATATTCTTTAAATCAAATGGTCCTGTTCTTATCCATGCTGTTAATAATGACGAGACTATAGATCACGACTATTATATAGAAAATTGTCTCAAGCCTGTTGTCAAAGAAATACGGGAACAAAGAAAGTAAAATGGTACTAAAGGTATAAAATTGCTTTACGATAATGCTTCACCCCATCGTCATTCAGATGTTATTAATTATTTAACAGAAGAAGATATCAATATAATGCCACATCCACCATATTCACCTGACCTTGCACCGTGTGATTATTTGCTAAATGATTACATCAAACAGAATTTAGCTGATCAACCAGATGAAAAATCATTGGATCGTGCGGTTTCCAAGCTAATAAAAAATATTCCAAAAGAAGAATTTAAAAAAACTTTTGACAAACTATTAGAGAGAATGGAACTTTGTATAAATAATCGTGGTGACTACTTTGAACATTTAATAAAATAAAACTCGAACTTTCTCTTTGTCTTTATGTTTTTGTTTAATAACCCAGGTCGAATGAATCGGACCGTAAACGGTAGTATACGGATAAAAAACGACATCTATACGGATATCCGACTTTTTTCGTATACTGATAGCAGTTAACGGTGTACATACGGATATTTTTCGCAACGTTTACGGACCGCAATACGGAGTACTGAATTCTGTCCGATAACGGTACTCAAACTGCGTCCCGTTTTTAGACGTTTTCTGAAAACCTACTTAATATTCTTATTTTAGATTATTATTCTTATTCAATTATGGAACGGTAAATCTTTTTAAAAAATTCTTTTTATTTATTTATTTTAGGCTATTTTTCTTATTAAATTATGGAACAACAAGTATTTTAAATTATTTCTGTTTTTTTTTATCTATTTTAGATTAGTATTACTATTCAATTATTGAACAGTACGTATATTAAATCAATTTATTTCTTTTTGTTTATTTTAGATTATTTTTCTTACTCAATTATTGAACAATAAGTATTTTGAGTGAATTCATTTTTTTAATTTATTTTAGGTTATTATTCTTACAATGCCATATATATGAGCGTGACCAACGGTAAGGTATCCCATTAATGTTTTTTTTACTGTAAGGATACAACATATTATTATTCGGGTCATACGATAGAGGATCACAGATGACTCTCAATTGGTCTGAATAACGCTATGCTTTATTGGTACAATAGTGGAGAAAACTTTCTCTACTATTGTAACAATAAAGTATAGCGTTGTTTGGGCCCATTCAGGATTATCTATGATCCTCTATCATATGACTCGAATAATAGTATGTTGTATCCCACAATAAAAAAAAACATTAATGGGATACCTTACCATTGGTCACGACTATATATATACAACATATGAGAAAATAATGAAATAAGTATGGCATGCATGATGAAGGTAATACCTGAGCTAGCTACAAAAACCTAGTAGGATCCCATCGGATCCAAGCTTCGGATTATTCGTCCTGGATATTGCTAATGAAATAGATGATTTTGAATCAACTAATTGTCGAGATAAAATACTCTAAGTAGTGCGAACAGATATAAATCGGTCTGTTTTCGATCAAGAAACCGTCTCAATACGGTACGGTTTCATACGGTAAACTTAGCCGTTTTCATCGACCTGGGAATCTGGGAACTTTTTGTACGACCTAAGTAGTAGCTCATTTAGCAAGAAAGTTAAACACTTAAAAATCTCTTTGAAAAAAAAGATTTGTTTTATTTTGATCAGAAATAATTGCTGTTCTTTATCTGGCTGTGCGATCAAAATTTCGATCACATTTTTCGTTTCTCACTGAGTACACTGTTAAAAACGGAGTTATTAATTTCTGAAACTTGTTTCATGGGCATTCTACTTGTCCTAAAAAAATTTTCTGTAAGATTACGAGAAAGAATACATTACAAAATGTCAAACATAAACTAATCTCTCGATATCGTAGGATATCTTATCGACGGATTCGAGTTTTTCTTCTCCTGATTCGCTCTAATATCATACTCACTGATTCCAAATCAGAGACTGTCACAGGGCACTTTTTTCTGTCCTGTCCTGTCCTACCCTGTCCTGCCCTGTCCTACCCTGTCCTACCCTGTCATGCCCTGTCCTGCCCTGTCCTACCCTGTCCTGCCCTGTCCTGCCCTGTCCTGCCCTTTGTTAAGTATTACTATTGACATCAACAAAAAAATTTTACTTTTTCCACAGATCAAAAAAAATGATATGCAGAGTGATGCAAAAGTCACTTTGCCGGAAAATAGAATTGAATATCTCCACGACTGATTGAGTAAACGAGCTGACTTTTTTATCAATGATAGGAGTACGTTTAAGCTTTATATTCATAAAAAATATGCCTAGAGAGACCTTTTGTTGAATATATCAATTTTTTCGATCTGTAGAAAAAGTAAAATTTTTTGTTCATATCAATAGTAGTACTTAAGAAAGGGTTTCTCTAAATATGTCTTGATGGATATAAACTTTGAACATGCCTCCATCATTGACAAAAAAATCAGCTCGTCTGTTCGAGTTGTAAGGGAGATATTTAAATTTATTTTTTAAAGTGTCTTTTGGAACATCCCACTTAATATTAAATAAACTATTTGAAACAATAAATAACAAATGAATTATAGAATTGTGTATCAAATCTGTTTGGAAGTCAAATTTGTGCTCAGAATGCTAGAAAAAAATGAATCTTTAATCTATTATTTCATTCATCTATTTAGTTTATATAGGCAGGCTTCGTTGTACCAATGAAATTAGAGGTATTCGAAATAATCTCACAAGTACTTTTTTTTATCAACATACAGCGATATCTATTGAACTTATCAGTCACATTTATATTACCGTTTGGAATATGTAATTAAAACTGTTGATTAAAAAAAAAGTTAACAGAGCAAACGTTTTTGCCGTGCCCCGTGACGGTCTCTGTTCCAAATAGAACTCGACGCGCTCTATCGGTTTGAAACACCATTTGTTCCATAAACCCCATCCTTACTCAAAAAAACGCAAAATACTGTTCAAAGATGCCTAATAAATATCTAAAAACATGGAAAGGTGACGACAAGTTTCAGGATGAGTTTTGACTTGACCATGTTGTTCATTTTTTAGAATAATGCGTATGTTCTATTTAGTTTTAATTTGAGTATAAAGAATACATCTAAACATTATCATCCGTCCAACATATGATAGTTATATGCTAGAAAAGTGTAATATGGTTACGATGATACTTTTATCATGAGTACTATTGATAGAAATGTCATATTCCTGTTGATTTTAAATAAATCTAAATTATCCATAATTTTTATTTTGCTTAAAAAATAAATTATTTTATATAACATATTATATTTACAAAAAAATATAAATTACTATAAAAGTTAATTTCTATCTGAAATAAACATTATGAATATTCTGATTTATACATAAATTAAATTGAAGTTAAATATAAATAGTTACTCCTATTCGCATCATTTAACAAGATTCAGTGTACTTAGCATATATATCAAATTTTTTAAGAACTAGTTGAATGATGAGAAAGATCTGAAATACTCTCTGCAAGATCTAAAATACTGTTTTTGATTCGAAGATTCTTGGAAATACGATTTATATTCGTCAAAAATAACCCTATTCGATGTACAGATTCTTTTTCCTTCGATAAATGTTAAATATCGTCCTAATGGAGTCCTATTGTTATAAATTGTAATTTTTTTCTATGAACAAATTATTACTTATACAAATGTACTATCTCTATTTTTGAAACTGTTTTACTGAGTTCTCTTTTCGTCAAATTTTCATTTTTGGTTTTCTCAGGAATATGTGAAAAGATTAGTTTAATCAAGACAACTATTTCATTATTTATTCACCTCTGTTTTTATCTATGAATAACAGTTTACCGTCCAAATTAGTTTTTGATTAATCTCAGTGTTTGATATACCCTTTAGAGAAATGAAAGATCAAAATTTGACCGAAACAAAGTCATAGATACAATTTGAAAGAAATATAAATAGATCGATTCCGTTTTTGCATTGTATTCTTCGTGAGAAACTCTCTTAATAATTTAGAAAAGACAAACGATTTTGATGTGATTATCGTAGACGAACGGTCTACTCGAAGAAGCTAAGGTTTTTACTAAAATGAGATATTGTTTAGGTCTTTCTATGAAGAAATTCCAAAACTTTATCTTGCGTTACTTATCAGATATGCAATCATGAAAATGGCTGAAATAGATATTTTGCTCTTTGGATAGAACATCTGTAGAAGAGCAAATACATATTCATTTCACTTGATATTTGTTTAGGTAATAGGATCATATACCAACTGTGAATATCCATACAAAGTTTCGGCTGAATTCGTTGAGCTGATTTCGGTACATAGTCTTGACAATGAACTGATTTTTCATGATCTTGATTTTTAGGACTTTTTATAACATTTCAATATAGAAAATTACTGATTCAATATTTTTTACGTGATTTGCGCCGAACATTATCAACTAATGACCTTTACTACATATTTGAAAGTGAACAATACTGGAAATGGTCGGTTGATCATCTCTTAGTGCATTGAGTCATAAGTTCAAGCAAATTTGATATTTTGATTATAGCATTGATTTATGAATAATTATGAACGTGATAAAAAATTTAAAATAAAGAATAGCTGTAAGAAGAATCTTATTCCTAATAATGAATAACTGATGAAACAGAATAAAATAGAAACAAAGAGTCGAAAAACTAAACAAGAAAAAGTATTATGAAGAATAAAGAAGTAATAGGTTAGTCAAAAACAAAAATTGTTTATTCTCACAGAAAACTAAGTTGCGATATCTTCTAGGTAGAGTTTAATGAGATCAAAAAGAATTAAAAATATTTTACTGATTAGTATTCAATCTTTCATCAGAATAGTGTAAAATTCTCTTCCAGCGTTATTAAAAAAAAAAGAAAGAAGAAAACCTTTTTATATATATTATGTAAAGTAATCTCAGAATCTAACGAGAAATAAAACTTTTTATTTAATGGAAACAGTATCATAAAATCGGTCATGATCAAAACATTGTTTTTAGTGAGAATATATGTCATATTATTATAATAAAAGTGTGAAATAAATTAGAAATGCGGTTATTCATGATATTCATCCTTTAAACTACCGTTATGTTCGATATCTTTGATCTCGGTCTTTTTAAAATGACACGTGACTGCTTCTCTCAAAATTTATTTTATATCGTTCTTATCACACCTTTATAGTTACATAGAAAGATAAGAAATTACACCATCACAAGACATTCAATGACATATCATACACAACAGAGTATTTAAAAGATAATACAGAATATGAAAGCGCACGTATTTCACTGAAACATCTTCATTTCACACATAACAGTATCAATGTCTGCGACGAGAAATCTTACCCTGCATACGTTACCCGTCGAACTGGTTTATCGGATTCTCGATAACCTTCAGCCAGAACAAATTTTCTGGTCATGCCAAAGTGTTTGCAAAAGACTAAATGCTATTTTGGATACGTACCATCCATATAAGGTAATTGTTGGTTCCAGTATGAAGTAATATTTTTCTCATATTTTAAAAGCATCGTTCCTAAAAAATATATTAATTGATTAATTTTCTTGTTTCTAATTTCAAAGAAGGTTATTTCATACAATGGTGTTCTATGATTTGATACATTGTATGAATAAAAAAGAATGCAGAGAATTACAGACTTCTAGAAACACGATAGAATGGTCTGTTTAATTTCAATCTAAATTTACCAAGAAAAAATGACTGTTGATTTCAAGCTGAAATCGGGGTCTAAAGAGTCTTCTAATTTGAACGTGTGAGTGGAAGAGTAGGAGAAGTGAGAGTGAGCTAGCGTGAAGAGGTTAGATGGGGTTTTGGGACTTAGAGGAGCTAGCTCCACTCTCCGGGGACACTAAAGTGATACCAGATGAAAATTGGCGGAAATATGCGAGAATAGGGACGATCAGATGAAACTAGGTAGCAGCAGGCAAGAATCGGATCGGTTGGAACAAGTTGTTGTGGTTTTTGATTTTAAAATCGAGTTTGAAATGAAAAAGGCCATAGACTCAAAAATGCCGAGAAACATTCGACAACTACTATCTGTTTCGAAATAGAAGGTACCTCACGATTTTTTAAATAACTTTTGATAGGTAAGGGATAGAGAGCTGCAATTTTCACCATAAGAAAAAGAAGAGTCGGGAGCATCGAACCATATAAGAAACATAATCATTGAGTAATGGGGAGTAGATTTCTTAGAGATCTGGACTTCTAGAACTTCCATTACACTTTTCGTTTTGAGGATGCCAGTTAATAGTCCACGCTTTCTTCCATCGAACAAAAAAACCCCGACTTTTTTCTAACTTTCTGATAAAAAGCTAGACTTTACACAGTGGAAGCCGTGAACACCGTAGTTTATAAACTATTTCAATAGTTTTGAGTAGTTTTTGTGCTATTCATTTAACTTTTGATAGAAAAAAAATGATATATTCGAAATTAGCACACAAAACTGAGTCGATCTATATATTTTTTAATATTCTCGGAATATTTTCATTTTTCCCTAAAATTTTACCAGGAGTACCATTCAGAGATTGATCCAAAAATTAAATTATTTAAAAACGTATTTTATTAGTTGATTATTTATTCCATTGAGTTTACTTCACTTTTGAGCCAGCAAGAGTTCGTTTGTCACATTCAAACTGGTGTTTAATTACATTCATTTTTGGATCAATCCATGAGAGAAGCCCCAGGTAAAATTTTAGAGAAAAATGAAAATATTCCTAGAATATTAAAAAATATATAGATCGACTCAGTTTTGTGTGCTGATTTCAAATATATCATTTTTTTTCTATCAAAAGCTAAATGAATAGCACAAAAACTACTCAAAACTATTGAAATAGGTTAAAAACTAGAGTGTTCACGGCTTCCAATGTGTGAGGTCTAGCTTCTTATCAGAATGTCAGAAAAAGGTCGGGTTTTTTTTGTTCGATGGAAAAAAGTGTAGACTATTAACTGGCATCCTCAAAACGAAAAGTGTAATGGAAATTCTGAAAATTCCGGTTTTTCGAAAAATCCAGGTCTCTAAGAAACCTGCTCCCCATTACTGAATGATTATGTTTCTTGTGTGGTTCCATGCCCCCCGATTCTCCTTTTCTAATGGTGAAAACCGTAGCTCTCTATGTTTTGCCTATCAAAAGTTATTTAAAAAATCGCGAGGTATCTTCTATTTTGAAACGGATAGTAGTGATGGATTGTTCTTTTATTTCCACTTAATTAAAACAAACTTGAAATACTTTTCGAAATATATATCGGTCACTTTTCTACTAGAAAACTGTATTTTAGATCAGTTACTATTATGAAAATCTTTAATAGAAATTTATCAGCATTCACTCTCTTTTGAGATGAGACTCAGTTGACCGAGAGTTATCGAGCATGCTGGTTCCGAATTTCATAATGGTTTGGACTAATTTTGACTTCAAAGGCCCGACTTTTGAAGATCTCGATTTTCAAGCCAAAAAACTGTTTGTGCTAAAAGGTTTTTTGGTGTGTCCAATAGACAAAGTACGCCACGAAACCTACAGAATACCATTTTTCAAAGTTTCATGAGAGGTTCAAAGGAAGTTTTCGACGTGTAAAACTTTAAAAAAGATACGAAAAACCAGCTTTATTACGCAATATAGCAAAGAGCCGGTTTTTTCTCTCTTTTTTAAAGTTTTAAACATAGAAAATTTCCTCAGAACCTCTCATGAAACCTTGAAAAGTGCTTTTCTATCGGTTTCACGACATACTTTATCAATTGGACAGATCAAAAATATTTTTTGGAGCAAATAGGTTTTCGGCTTGAAAATCAAGATCTTCAAAAACCAGGGCTTTAAAGTCAAAATTAACCCAAACCATTATGAAATTCAGAATCAGCATGCTCGATTACTCCCGGTCAACTTAGGCGCAGTTCAAAGGCGAGTGAACACTTGCTGACCTTTCCTCGTTAGTATGCTTTATGACCATTGCGAAGTCAGTACGTAACCTTTCTTACATGGCTTGAACAATACTAGCTGTTGTTTGTACGATACGTAGATAAAACTGTGGATGAGAACTCATACCCTCATGGAAACAGTGTAGAAACATACATTGATCGACGTCAATAATCTATAATCAAAGCCTTTTTAATAAAACCAAAACTCCTGTAAACTAGAATTTCTTAACAAAAATAATACTGAAGATCACTCAGTTACTATAACTTCCTACATAAATATTAACGGTAACTTCTCTCACTTACTAATTTATGAATCTCAAAAGAACTAACTATAAAACAATTATACTCCAGCTGAAGTCTAACGAATCCATTGATTGACACTGTTCCCTTTTTAATTAACCGAAGTTAAATTCTGACTTCTATATTAGTTTTAACTTACGATGGATACTAAAGTTTTACCCAAGACTTCAAAAGACTTCTACGAGGTCTTCCAGTATTCGAAGAACTCTAAACATTCTCAAAATCACAGTAAATATTCCAGAATCTCTGAAGAATTTATAAAAACACAGCCAATTTTCGAGTAGGAATGTTACAGTTCCATATTAATGCTCACAGCCCGAACTGGTGCATATATTCCAACTCATCTGAAAAGAATTGATCTCCGACTCACATGAATCGGAGCTGGAGTTGGTAATCAACTCATATAAATTGGAATTACGGCTGGATATCAACTCGTTTGAATCGGAGCTGAAACTAGGTACCAGCTCACCTGAGTAGGAATTCGAGCTGGACATCCACTCTTCGTCACAACTCATTACAGTTCATGAGGTCGCACTAGCATACGTGTTGATTCATATAAAGCTGATAATAGGTTAAAATTAAGTCTGTTTTTATAATGACATCGCTAGTTGGTTACTACTAATTAGTTAGAGCAGAGACTTCGAACAGAGTTAGTGTGTATTTGTTTGTTTGTCGTCCAAGACGCAGTGATACATGATAACAGAAAAACAAATAATCCAACTCTACTCGTGGAGTAGGCATGAGGTGATTTATGAAGCTAAGTTTTTTCACCAACTATAGCCGTATTGAGTGAATTCCGTCATCAGCTTCTCTATCCAATTGCGTGTAAGTACGCAGAGTCTCTCACTCCCAAGCAGCGAATCCAGCTACACTGGCTCTATCCACTGTCAAGCTCCCGATTACAGAAGTCTTTTACAACATCATTATACGTTCAACTGGTTGTGAATTGGTGGAATATTTATATCTATCATGACCGTAAATGACGATATTTCATTTTTACTTTTCGACAGTATCACCAATGTCACTTATCACAGTCGTTATGTTCAGAGATTTAAAGCTATTTCACATCTCATTTAAATATACAACGAGTTACAGATAAACACCGGCTCACATGAGTGCTAACTGGAGTTGTTGTGCAGGTTACATGAGTTGGTGGTAGAACTAGCCACGAGATCTTTATCTAGTTCCTCACATTTCATGAGCTTCAATTGTCACACGCCCATTCCCGAGAGATTCATCAAAAAAACCCTCCCAAAAATAACATTCCAGTCGATGTAACACAACATTTTGCTGGTGCATTAGAAGATGAAACGATACTAGTCATACGTTATTTATCTCTCTCATACTCATCTTTTTCTCGACATATAGACACTCACTATACTGAACCTTTACGACTATGAAATAGGAGCTGATGGTACACAACATCTTGCTGATGCCTTACGGCATAACACAGTGATTTTCATTCTATTTACATCTCTCTCATATTCATCTTCTTCTCTACATATAGACACTCACTACGCTGAACTTTCATAAGAATCAAATCGGAGCTGGTGGTGCACAACATCTTGCTGATGCCTTACGGCATAACACAGTGATTTTCATTCTATTTACATTTCTATCATAGTCATCTTCTTCTCTACATATAGACACTCACCACACTAAACCTTGGCAACAACCGTATCGAAGCTGGTGGTGCACAACATCTTGGTGATGCCATACAGCATAACACAGTGATTCTCATCCTATTTACATCTCTCTCATAGTCATCGTCTTCTCTACATATAGACACTCACCACACTAGACCTTCATTGGAATAAAACCGGAGATGTTGGTGCACAACATCTTGGTGATGCCTTACTGCATAACACAGTTATTATCATCCTATTTACATCTCTCTCGTATTCATTTTCTTCTCTACATATAGACACTCACCACACTAGACCTTCATTGGAATCAAATCGGAGATGCTGGTGCACAACATCTTGGTCACGCCTTACGGCATAACAGAGTGATTCTCATCTTATTTGCATCTCTCTCATAGTCATCTTCATCTTAACATATAGACACTCATCACACTGACCCTTTACAGCAATCAAATCGGAGATGTTGGTGCACAACATCTTGGTGATGCCTTACGGCATAACACAGTGATTCTCATTTTATTTACGTCTCCCTCATATCCATCTTCTTCTTTATATATAGACACTGAAAAAGTTGATGCTAGGGAAGAATAGCATTTCTGCAACATTTCAACAGCAAATTCACGAAAGCGATGATAGAATAGAATTTTAGTTTTTAATGACAGTTTTCTTGTTCGTTAATAAACAGATGCACACCACTTTTTATCTTGTTAATTTCGAAATGTGCATGCGGTCAGTAAGATATGTGAACAGGATGGGATTGCAATGATAGACTTGAGCCAATTCGATGCACGTTATGCATAAGATGGAGTAGTGGCCCTTCTAAATTACGATCATGTGCCAATCTCTGAGCCTAGAGTATTCACTGTAGCGGACGTGCTCTAAAAATATTGTAAATTGTCGTAGAAAAATATCTAACTGCATAGTGTTCAATTATGATATTGTTGGTGAGGAATGGATCGCTGGTATGATATATGCATTGTTTACTACTACGCTATCGTAATCGAACTATCTCATTGATTGTTTCTATCTGAGTAAATGAATTAGCACAACTTTGCAATGATCTGAGCATCTATTGATAATAAATGTTGATTCTTAGCATTTATGATAATTTTATTGTAGTGAATTTGAAGCAGGAATTTATTAGGATAGAATTAGTACAATGGGGAACAAAAAAAAGATTTATTTATTTATTGATGTAGTCGGAACTTATTATCTATAATGATTCGATTCTATGGACATAATATTGTATATACACTAAAACAATAATGATTTTTTTCACGGATTTAAATGTGAAATGTATTCAGTTTACGGAAATAGTCGTTGTCAATAATAGAATATGTATGAATAGTAAGGTGCACTAAATGCAAAAACTGAACAGAAAATCGTTTTTAATGGTTTATACATGGTTTGATAGAACTCGTCGAGCTCATTCAAAATAACTACTTTTTATCGATTTTCGAATGAGTTTTCGGTCAAAAATATTGAAGGTTGCTGGAAAGATCAAAAAGTGGTCATTCTCTAAAGACATGTCAAATTCATTCGTTTGTACTAATCATATCTTTTTGAAACTTTTTGTTTCAGATTCAGTATGTCAAATTGATTATTATTAATGAATTTTAACATAGTCATCATGACTCATATAATCAATGAGAAATGAGGAAATGTCACGTTAATGCCCCTGCACAGGGGCAGAAATGACATGGTATCCGGAATAATACAAAAGAGTGAAGATACTTAATCGGGTTGATGATTTTTACGGATTTCTAGTCTTGCTGAGTGGGTTACTGATGGGTTTAGGAGGCTTTAGCTACTGTAACATCCATTACTTCACAAAAAAACTACATTTATTTAAGTTTTAAGCTGATTTTCGAAGTATTGTCAGCTTTTTATACCGATAGAACGTTTTGAATGGTGTTTGTCAATTTTGAATAGAAAGATATAGAGAATTTCAAAGAATACGCTAGAAGGATCTACAAAAATCTTACTGATTCTGTGATATTTTGATGCGATCCGTTAGAAAACTCTAAAAAGGTTTGGAACGATTTCTGACACAGTCTAAAATATTTTTCAGATGGATCTTGAACAGTTCAATAGGTTCTGGAACAATTCAGAATCATTCCTTGGAAGCATCTAGAAGGATCTAAAAAAATCTCATAAAATCCAGAACAGCTTAAAAAAGACATCTAGAATATTCTAGAAATATCTGGTAGGTACTCATGGGGTATAAATGTGAAAACCTCGGATTTAAATCCGAGAGTTATGTGTACTTCAAAAAGTAAATAAGACGTATGGGCCATTCTATAATGTGTCGACTAGAGCTCGCCGGGTACGAATCCAGATCCGGATCTGAAAATTTTAAGTTGACCGAGTCTGGGTACGTTCTAAGTCCGTAAATTATTATTGACCAGAAAAGTATCCATTATATACAATACTTCTTGCTTTGATTTTCTTTAGTTTTTATTTATTTCCTTTAGAAAACGGTGAATTGATTTATGAATAAATTAGGATTTTGTATTTATTATAATGGTACCCATTATAATGCTCTGTTACTTTTTTCAAGATGATCCTCAACAATTTGTATGACACTTTGACTTAATTAACATGAGTTTATAATATGAAACATGCTTTAACTAAAAAAAACAAATTTTCATTTATGAAAATTAATAGTCTTTAGAACTAACTCCTCGCCATGTCCTACTGGACAAAAAGAGAGCCTTTGTAGGGCCTAAGGAGCAGTTCGTTAGTGCACTCAAGGATGAATTTTTTTTAGATAGGTTGATCAAAATCAATCTATCATAAACTTTGCTTTTCCAGTGCATAAAAATAAGGTTGGCTCTATGGAGAATAAACGAATGTGACACAGACACAATTAAGTTATATGGCTTTTTTATGGTTTTTCTCCCGTGTCACTTTGAAGAAATATTAAGCGCAGCATGTCTATCGCTATTATTTTGCATCATTTTATAGCTCTTAACGAGTTTAATCTACTCTGAAAAAAACGGTATTGGTAACATCCAAAACAAACAAATACCACACTGACACATTGTCCAGATATATGAGTTTTCCATAGTTTTGCGACACCATGATACAGAAAAAATCTTGTCCGCAACCCATTTACCCCTATAACTTAGCGTCACTTTGCAGCCCATGAAATTTTCTATCTAATGGTATATAATAATTGAAGTTTTATTTTGATTATGGTAAATCTTTTCTTTAAAGAAAATAAAAAAACCGTGCAATTTGCACAGAGTATAGCTAGTTTTCATAATAATCCCCCAGTATAAATAGCTATCGAGTTCGGATTTTTTCCATTTGATAACTCTTTTTAGTAGCGACAAAACAATGCTTCTAGAATACCTCAAAACTACTAGTCATCTGAGACATAAAGGGTGTGTCCTAAGTCCTGATTCCCTCCGTATTTTGAATATAACTTTTTTTCTTTTCAATGCTAACACATCGGACTTTTTTCAAAAGATAGCACTTGAAATTCTCTACAAAACCATACATGACTAGGCCCAAAAACTGTTTTAAATATATTTGAAAAAAGATGAAAAGTAAAGACATACAAAAAGCTATAAAAACTAACGAGTTGTGCATAATCAATCACCGCGCTTTGT
>JAJEKB010017230.1:0-41922 GCA_022393335.1 Macrotrachela quadricornifera | reverse complement strand
AAATGTTTCTTAATGCATAGATTAGGTTTGCAACATGGTATCATATTAAATTTGCATAAGACACAATCTAGATCGTTCATTTGTTTGTCAATATTATTTTCATCTTGTCTCTTCAAAAATGAACGAGCATCAATATCGGATAATTCCAAATCATCATTATCTTCGATTGGTAAACGTTTTGTATTTGAACCAACAAATATAACAGTAATAATCAGAAGACCAAATAATCCAAATATCTTCATGTGTATCTGTATACTGATAAAAAACTATACCAAAATTTAAGCGTACGACTTGTGTTTATGCATATATATATATACTTATACACAGATTATTCCTATATCTTTTCTTTACATTTGTACACCCACTCTTTCTTTCCCTCGTTTTCTTTCTGATCGTTCAAAGAAGAAACAAAGAAATAAATCTCCAATGTATTGTTCAAAAGTAATACATAATCAAATATTCAAAATCAAATGATATATCGTTCTTAATATCTGAATACACCTTGCATTTATATCATAAATAAAAAAATTCAAAAGTTAAATACGAATAATACTAAATTTTATTGGTTCGATGAAATAAAGCTATTACAAAGGATCATTTTTCAAGTATTTTATAATCATAATTTAATCTTCTGATAGTTTTGTATGAATGTTTGAATAAAGAAATAAATCAAATAACAAGTAAAGCATAATTAATCATCCGCTTTTACATTTTAGTTTTTTAACCATTTAATACGTTATATTACAAAAATAAAATAGTGATGATTAAAAAAGGTACTCAATTTGTGTTTCACTAAACTTCCTATACAAAAGATAGATATCTGAATAATAACAAATTCTTGATTCTAACATAGACTATGTTAGACAGAATTGTATTTAACTTAGAATGATAGTTTATCGATAATTTCTTATAGAGATATTATATACTTTCGAAATACTTATTTTCTTTAACATTAACTTGAGAAAATAAAGATTTAAGAAGCGCTTTTTTTTCTCAAAAAGATAGAATTTCTTAATTTTCTATCACATATGACTCGATCACCAATCAATAATAACAAAGACGAAGCAAGTATATTTATTTATTTCTATTTTAATTAAAAGTTTTATTTAAAAAAAAAAGCATATTATTATCGAATATGATGATACAACGCGAGCATGGAATGATTGGAAACATGGAAATATTATTCAAAAATCTTTTGTTCATGAACGATATATTATATCATTAGTGGAATGTACAAAAAAGTATGTGACATACAAGAATTCATTTGAAAAATCTGATCAATTAACATCATCAAAAACTATTAATATACCATCTCTTGTTCGAATACCACCTGAAATAAATATAAATTGTCATATATGTGAAAAATCTCAAGGACAACTTTATCCATGTCGTATATGTGGAAAAGTTTATCATCAACAATGTATAAAAGATATTGGAAATACAAAATCATATTATTTAATTAAAAATGCTACTAATTTAATTGGTTTTATAATTAATTTTTAAAACAATTTCTATTGATAATATTAATTCTAGGATGGAGTTGTCCAATATGTGAAGATCTTCGAATACTTTTACCATCGAAAGAATTAACTGAAACAAATGTAATTAATAATATTATTTTTTTCTCTATTGATGATTTTATTACACTAGGAATGGATTAAATCATTAGGTAAACAAACTATTTTTAGTCTTGATCATTATATAAATATTCGTATTAAATCAAAATCATCTGTTAGTTTTGATGTAAATGAATTAAATGATCGAATGAAAACTATTTTACAGTAATAAATATTAATTTGTAAATTATTTTTTTATTTTTAAATTATATAGAATATTTCTCAATACAATTACTGGTATAACATCAAATCATTTATCTCAAATAGATTTATTTATTCTTGATGTTAGTTTAAAAATTCTTCGTATATCACCAATATATCTTGTTAATTCATTAACATTATTTGAACTTTATCGACTTAGTCAAATATTTATTTCATTATCATCATATGATAATCAATATATAACTTATAGGAAATTTCAACAAGTTTTTAATACATATCTCTTAATAACAATGTCTGAAATTAATTCTGATGAAAGACAATTACGTAAGTTAATAAATAATTCGAAAAAAAAAGAAGATTAATAAGATATGTTTTTTTGAAGACTTAGAAGCATTAGCATATAGTATATTAGGTAATATGATAAAATTTGATCAAACATGGTCTCAATTTGTTCTTAATGCTACTATTCCAACATTACTTCAACGATATAATTATCGAACATCATCCGATTTTATTAATCAAATTATTTCTATTGAACAATCAACTAGTCCTACAACAGCTAATTTTATTAAATATATAGATAATCAATCATTAACAATATTAATTAATGATATTTTAGAAAAACTTAAACAAACTGTTGGAAATGAAACTAAAACAACGAAAGATAAATATCGAACAAAATATGCAAAAAAAATTAAAAAAATGAATATATGAGAAAATAAAATATTGATACAATGAATTAAGAAAAATATAATAGACATATTCTGACTAATCTTCCAATAAAAAAAGAAATTGATTATTAAATAATAATTATTAAATTTCATTTTTCTTCTATCTAGAGAATTTTTTAGATATCATTATACATCAAACCATATTTAATCATAAAATTCTACTTCAATAATGAATGATAAGAACCATATTTTTAGAAAAAGGTTTATATTTTCAATGAAAACTATAGATAAATATCAATTAATCAATAACTTTTTTCATTCATTTTCTAATTATTTTTAACAATAGATTTTTATACTATTAATCAATAATACTATAGCAATTTGATTAATATAAATAAAATCTATAAATATCATTTATCTTCTATGAACTAATAGTTCAACATTAGTTTTTTCTAATATACAAGGTTTTACTTTTTCACATATAGTACATGTATAGCCATGTGCTATTTTCGTAATGTTTATAATATTAATTATATAAACTATTAAAATCTCATATAAAAATACTCTATATCTCTCAAATCATATTTCAAATAACTTCTGCTAAAATATTTTTATTAATATATATATATATAAAATCAGTTTCACCCATTCATTTGTTTTAAGTAAAAAAGATCATTGTATCTTTGTAAAGCTATTTTAAGAAACCTGGAATCTATCAAAATGATTATGAGTATATTATGAATAGATCTATTAGAGACTGGAATAATTTCTAGGTTATTATATCCAGATAAACTTAATGAACTCGACTTATTATTACTAAAATAAAAAAAGCAGCTACTACTAATTTATAATTAGAAATTTAATTCATTGAATGTACAAAGTAGTAAAGAGATTGTCTTTTTACGAAATATAACATAAAGTTATAATCATCATTTTATGTTTATTACAAATAAAACGGAAATAAATATAAGTTAAAATTATGACAATGACATTTTACATATACAAAACAAATAATTAAATTAGTTTACTTTTGATCATCTTTACATTGTTCATTTGATCGTTGATGTTGATTTGTATGACATGTTCGTAATACTTTTACTGAACTTTTTTTATCATATGAAGGTATTGTTCCTTCTTTTTTAAATTTAACACGACGATTTTGAAACCAAATCTAATTATAATTAGAAGAAAAAAAAAACTTAAAATTTAAAAATAAAATATAATATATATTACTTTAACTTGTTTTTCAGTTAAACCAAGACATGCAGCTATTTCAATTCGACGTAAACGTGATAAATACATACTTGAAGCAAATTCTCTTTCTAATTCAAGTAATTGTATACTTGTAAATGCTGTACGCATACGTTTTAATTCAAATGGTAATTGTTGAAATGTTGTTGAAGATGTTTGAGATGATGGTGATATAATTGTTGTTTTTGTTTTTTTTTCAATATGTTCATCATTATTTGTTTTAAATAATTGTGAATGAAGAAAATAAAAATGTGATGAAGGTGATGATGATGATGATACTAATGGAATTGATGATGATGTTGGTGGTGGTGGTGGTGGTGAAGATTTTCTTGCTATCAAATATTCGATAGAAAACGACTTATTGTTTCCTAACATGATGATGATGATGATAATGATGATCGTTGTCAAAATGAAAATGAATATGATAATAGAAATGAGATGAATAACAGTTCTATTATATATGTGTGACAAATTAATTCGATAATCAACACATTGACATACAACATAATTGACTCGTGAATTGTTAATGAATGCGAAACAGATAGCATTATACACCTTGATTTTCTCTCATTTTTATTCTCTTGATAATATTCACTAGTCACATTAGATCGTTAATCTCTTCAAATTTTTTTCGTTATATGAAAAAAATGAATTTGACAGAAGATAAAAGTCATTTAATGTCATCCGACAATAAATTAAAAATAGACACGCCTTTTTTCAATAAATTTTATAGATTAACAAAAAAATAAAAAAACTAAAAAACTATTTCATTTTCAATAAATCTATCTATTAACATATTCCCATTGAGAATTATTTGACATAAAACAGTTACTTGTCATGTTAGTAATTGAATACAATAGACGAATTAACACTCAATATGAAAATACTATATCGTATGACAAATGATTCTCGCGTTTTTTTTCTTTTTCTTCTTCTTCATTTATATGGATAAAATAACTAATAATTATATATGCAAACAGATGTTGATCATTATCATTAACTTAACGTTCAATTGAAAAAAATAAAACAATTTTTTTTTTCTATTTTTCTCCTCATTATTTATTCATTAGAAATGTGAATTATTATATATGTTCATCATATATTTAAATAGAGTATTATTATTTCCTTTTAGATAATCTATTTAATTGACCAACATAATATTATTCATTCATATTCTCATTGAAGAGATGATATCTATTAGATGTGCAGATATTTTTGATAGACAAAAAAAAATTTGTTCTTTTCTTTCATATATCTGATTCGTTAAGTTCGATTGTTTTTATTTTATAAAAAAATTTAAATGTTCATAAATATCATAGGCAAAAGTTGAAGATCAATGACATATCGAAAACAATTAAAAGAGATTATATTATTTTATGAGATAGATGCACAACATTTCTGTCTTATAAACGCCTTTTTATTTTTATTTCCTTCCTTTCTCAATATACGCATTTAAACAATTCACACTATGTATCATTATAATGTTGAGAATAGAGAATCAACAAAACGTTCGTTCAAATATGATAAAAAAGATATTGTGATTGCATCTTTATCATTTGCTTTTTTGTATTTTATAATGAGCATTTCTACTTACTTACAAATAGTTTAACAAAAACATGTTAAATTTTTCTATCGCTTTCCTTTTTCAACATTTGAGTTTAATTCTAAAGAAAACAGTATAAAAAGTTAATGATATAGATAAAGATAACATTTCACAATCAATTATAAACATAAATATTCATTTCATACAATATTTTGTTAATCAACGTACCCATTTAGTTAGTCTTGTTTTCTTCGTTGCGATGTAACGAGTGTCCCATAATGAATGGCCCCCTCAGTATTTTGCATCTTTCTCCCTTATTTTCCCTCATAGAAAAAAAAGTTTTTTTATCAAAAGATTCCTCGTGAATTTCTCTACAAAACGTGACCATTTTTATTATCTTACATAATCTCCATTATTTTGTGACATACGACACAATCGTTTTGTCCAAGAATTACAACTTTCAAACACAACCGTTTAAATCTTTGATCATTATTGCTTTGAATGTCACACTATTCAAAAAGCAAAACATACCACAAGATGCAGCGTGAAAAGCTCTACAATCTACAAACGAAAGTTCATTTCAATTGAATACTTTTTGTTCTCAAAAAAAACAAAACTCTGTGTGACCAAGATTTGTGCCGTTGTGAAAAAAATCATTTTGTTACACACACGAGAATTCCTTTTTCTTATTTTATCTTTTTATCACCGAATACGTTTTCTTTAAAGAAAATAAAATATACCACAAGATGCAGCGTGAAAAGCTCTACAGTTTATAAATTACAGTTAATTTCATTCCTATACTTCTTATGTTCAAAAAAACTCTAAATTCTGTACGATCGATTTTCGCAGCGACAAATCTTGGTCACACAGAGTTTTGTTTTTTTTTGAAAACAAAAAGTATTCAATTGAAATGAACTTTCGTTTGTAGATTGTAGAACGTTTCACGCTGCATCTTGTGGTATATTTTGTTTTTTGAATAGTATGATATTCAAAGTAACAATAATTGAAGAATTAAAATGTGCTGTAAAAAAGATTCACACAAATGTTGTCTTTGAAAGTTGTATTTATTGGACAAAACGATTGTGTCGTATGTCACAAAATAATGGAGATTATGTAAGATAATAAAAATATATATGTTTTGTAGAGAATTTCACGAGGAATCTTTTGATAAAAAAACTTTTTTTTCTATGAGGGAAAATAAGGGAGAAAGATGCAAAATACCGAGGGGGCCATTCATTATGGGACACCCGTTAGTATGAATGAAAATTTTTTAGATGAACATTTCATCAACATATAATAAGATTTTCTAGTTTATCAAAATAAAAATATGTTATATCCTTGAGAAAATTCTTTGTTATTGTTATGTGAATGAATTATCTTTCATAAAGAGAGTTAATAAATGACATATAATTACATATTTGTTTTTAAAAGAAATAATTTAACATAGTCAATTTTGAGATCAAGATATCTAAGATAAAGAAATCTGATTAATGCTGATAATGATTTTTACTTGTCATTTTCTAGATGATCATCTATATATATAAAGAAGAAAGTTTGTTTGTCTGTCTGTCTGTCTGTCTGTCTGTTCGCTATGCATTCAGTCCCTGTACAAGCTAGCGTCACCAAACTTTCCATGGTACCTCCCCAGGCCCAGAGGAAGGTCATAGCGGAGTCACCCACCGAGGGTGTGGGTGATGGGTGGGTGGGTGTGGGTGTGGGTGGAATCTAACCCAGATAGTACTGTAATAGCTAACATTACCAAATTTTCCATGGTGCTTCTCCGAGTTCAGAGGCATTTTTAAAGAGTGGTGTTACCGTTAATAGGAGTAGGAGAAGGGGTCTGGGTGAAATTTCACTGAAGTTCTCTCGCAATGAACTTTGCGTTAATTTTCCAGAAATTTCGCGAATTTGTTTTGATTCTAAGATTAATCGTTTTTTATCGAGGATTCTTTGGTTTAAATTTGAAAATTGGATGTTTCTAATTTATATATATAAAGGAGGAAGTTTGTCTGCCTGCCTGTTTTTTATACATTTGGACATCGCACGAGTTGAAGGTGCCAAACTTTTCATGGCATACTCTTAGGTCCTGAAGAAGGTCAAAAGGGATCAGGATGACTGGCGAGAGGATTGGGCTGAAACTTCACAACAGGTTATGATACATTACAATTTTCCCCAGTCTTTTAAAAAGTTCGGGACATATGCTGCCATTGTTAGAATATCTGCCTGTTAGTGCCAGTTTTTTTGCACTGGGTATTGGTATAAAGTATGGAAATACGCATGAGTTAATAGAAAGACTGTTACACCCCCACACTATTTGCTGAAGTATCCGATTTAAAAATGAATATAAGTGTATGCACGGCGAGATATGTAGTAATAATAGTTGAAAAGATCTTAATCAAGCCTTCTATATATCTTCAGTCGTTTTCTGACATGATAAGTTTCCAGTATGGAGATTTCCCGAGCAACGCCGGGTACTACCGCTAGTTAAATATAAATAAGAATTTGAAAAAAGAAAAATTTTGAATGATAAGTTCGAATAATTATTGTTGAAAAGAAATTATATCATATATCATTAATTAACAAACTTTATTAAACATTTCATTTTGAAAAGACTTGTCGATAATAATCAAAATATTGAAAATGATACAAAAATGAATAGATGTTGCATTCATTATTGCATAGAGATGATTTACTATGAACATATGAAGATACTTGTTAATAATTTTTTCTAATGAAACTGTTAAATATCTTCATTTGATGGAAGTTCAACTCAGAAATTTCTGTTGATGTAGTCAATAAAAAAAAACATTTTAATTTAAGAAGTGTTTCGACAAAGGATATTTGAAAGGTTTATCTATTTGATTAAATGTCTTTCAAGCATTTGAACATAACTATTGATATAGCATATATTTACTGTTAAATCTATATTGTTTAATGAATGAGAAATTTTAAAGACTTTAGTAATTAATGTATATAAATTAAGGAAAAATCCATTAGATAGGAAAAGACGATCATTCAATGTTGTTGTATGAATTCCATTTTTAATTTGATTGAAGTTAAAGGTATAGAAATTTCACATAATAGATGAAAAATAGAAATCGAAAACTTTCGTATAGAAAACATATCAGAAAGATTCAAAACGATCAAGCTTTTATACAAAGATACAATTAAAGCAAATATTTTTGTAACAATTTTTGAGCATTTGTTTGTGAATTTTCAGTATCTGAACTAAAATATGTTATTTGTCTGGCAAAAAAATCACAAAGAATTCAATCATCTTTATTTTAGAAAAGAAAAATTAAAACAATTATTTATTTTTATCGTATTCCCTCGATTGTAGTGAGGGTCATATGTAAAAAAAACAAGTAACGCTCGTCGCTGCGACTCGCTCAACTCTCGACTGAAGATAGTCTACTCATTGTTGATCACTTCTCATTAAATTCTATATTGATGACTATCGGTAAACAAACACATGCATACAGAAAAAAGCTGTGAGAGCAATTACGGTAGGATTAAAATGTGAAATACGATATATTCATTGTTGCTGATTCCCTCAAAACTCGTCTTTTTACTTATATATAAGTATGCTTCTGCAATATTCCTTATTCTAGCGCATAGGACTTCAACAATGAAATACTTCATAAATATTTTCACTAGACCCGCGTTATACACGATCTCGAATAGTATCCTGAAGCTGTTTGTCACAGTATGTGATGATCTCCAGATCCAGTTTCTCCTCCTTCGCCATGATAGTTTCGAGAACCTGTCTTTCACGGTCTGTAATGAGTAATTTACCATTTAGACGCCAATTAAATAGTCAGTTAAGATGATGGCCACGGTCTGCGATGCGTGTTTGATTAATATCGTGTTATTTAAATAATATAATATTAATTTACTTATATTAAAAAGACGCTAAGTTAAATATTTAAAATATTTCATAGTAATATCTATATTATTATTTTATTGAATAAATATAAATCAGAATGTAACGCCAATTTATTCTTGATATGGAGAAGATGAAAGTAATATTAATAACAATAAAAAAAAATAGAATGTTCGTATATACAGAATCTTATTAACACTTCGAAAAAAATGTTGATCTATTTTTTATATAATATGTCATTCTTTACCATCAACAAATATTATTAGTACATATATGAAAAGATTAACGATATATCCGAACGTCATGTGCGACAATCAAGAAAAGTAATGTCAAGGAAAAAGATCTTCAAAGAGTACGCATTTATAATTCGATGATTTTAAAACTTTAGGAAATTGTATTATTGTAAAATATATTTATTTGATGTGTCAGTTTAGTTTTCTCTTATAGTAATATAGATAATATAGTTCAAAATTAGTTTCAATGTGTAATTATAGAGATATTTGGTGTTGCGTTAAATATTTTGAATCAAATTTTGATGCTAACGAACTAGTGTATGGTAACATATGCATTCATTAACATTCAGTCTCTTAAATAACGTAAATTCAGAAGAAGAGTATGTAAAGATAATAAACAAATCAGGAAAGGAATTATCTGCAGAGAATAAATATCAACCGGTTTTATATTCTGAAATGAATGATATTATTTTGATGCTATCGAAATGTCAGCGAATCTGACGCATTAGCACATTTATCGATACTTTGCTCGTCTTAATATTGTAAGCGGCTATGCGATAAATCATACATGATAAATCTACTAATGTAGTGTCTGACTGTTTTTAATTATTTTAATGAGTAAAATATTTACAGTTACTACAAAAAATATTAGACTAATCTATCCATAAGAATAAAGATAGTATAAAAATTAAAAAAGATGGTACTACTAAATGCTAGTTGTGTGGGAATGTAGACTTCAGTTTATATATTACTTCTAGTTTATTAACTAATAATGATTGAAATAAATGTCTGTTAAACATGTGTCAGATTTGCGAAAAGTATTTAATTTTAAATATATAAACATACTTTTATGCATAGCTGTAATTTTAAGATGATATGTTAATTAGTTTATGACGAACTAAGATGTACTTTCGGCCGTTTTTTATGGAAAAGAAAATGACCTATTATATAGAAGATAAAATGATTTCATATAAAATCACTGTGATATCTGTTTTTTCTATAAGTGACATTGATCAACTCTCATTCATATCTAAATATAGTCATATTCAAACGTAAACCGCGACAGTTTAAGGCCAAGTGAATCGAGTTTCAATGAACGTTACTTGTAGATTATACTGTGGTTATAAAAATGAATAATATCGAAAAGATTGAACTATCTATTATGGGTTAATCTTAAATGTAGTGGGTGATTTATGGAGGACGGACGAGACGCCGTGAGCGATCGCCTCTGTTCTAAGATTTTTTCAGATTTTTCTCAGTAGGAACGGCCTAAAATTGAGCCAATATTACCTCGAACGAAGTTCAAAACACGTTTTCTAACCAAAATCGTCCTGTCATAAAAGCCTAGATACGCCACTGTGTAAATGTTCTGTTAATAATAATTCATATTAATAGTTTGAGAAACACGTTGAATCGTTTAACATTACTATTAAATTAGTGCAAATAGTCTACCTCTCAGATGATCTATTTCAATTTCTCAAGATTACATTCTTTACTGATCTCACAAAATCGATGTTTCACTTTCAAAAAAAACTAAAAATATAAATCAGACAAATGTTGTGACAAAACTCTTGTCACAAAAACCTATTAGTCATTATTATCAGCACTTATATGAAAAACTCAACCGATATATTGTCGAAATATTCGCCAAACAATGAAAAGATATTGATAAAATACAATAAAAACTAGTCAAATAATTTTTACATAAAAGACCATAGATGGTAATCACCTATGGATACATTAAGGCTAAAAAAAAATAAACGAAAATAGACAAAATATATCAATTAATTTCAATTTCAACACATGTTCAAAGATTATTTACAGATATGTTCTGAAAAAAATTCTTATTTATCAAGTTCTCTTATTATTGTATGTTCAACAGATATATCAATTCAATCTTTTTATAATAGTTATTTTATTTTTTTTTAATTGATCAATAAGAAAAAAAACATTATGACAATAATTATCGTCTCAGACGTATCCCTCCAATTGTTCGTATTATTAATTGAATAAGATGAAAAAGCATAGTCCATATGTTAGGAATGTGTATCCTTGGCAATCTTCCAAGAACAGCAGTGATCGATACGACGAATGTGCCAGTAGTTTCTAAAATTGCTAACCAAGTAATGGTAACTACAGAACCAAAAATACCACTGGTAGTTGTCTAAAATTTTAGACAGCATTATTATAAAAAACAATTTACAAACAATGTTTATATATTTACTATATTCTCTTTATCAGATGATTGACCGAATTTTTCATTATCCATAACATCATTATTGATAACCTAGAATTTAAGATATTAAAATAAAATAAATAGAAATATTGTTTATTACTTTTTCCAATTCAGTAGATGATAACCCAGGTCGAAGCTTCCGACTATTGGAACTTGACAGATCCGGCCGGATCCGATGGCGGATCATGTCCGAAATAGTCGGATTCCGATGAAATGCGACTGGATTCTATCGGATTGAGCCCAAAATCCAGTGACCCGGAATCCGACGAACATCGAACTGGGAAAGGATTCTGATGATTCCGACGAGTTTCAATAAATGGATATGGCAGCATCTTATCGAATTCTACGACGAAACATAAGAGATCCGACAGGATCAGGTCGGATTTAAAACAGCGTTCTATAGTTGTTCTCTTTCCTATTTACTATAACTTTAAATATGTAATAAATAATTAGAATTATAAAAATAATGGCAAAGACCTATGCTCTGCAACTATACAATTCTGATTATACTCCCATAATCGTACCTTTACCCTTACACAAATACTCTAAAAACTATACTGTTAAATCCATAGTCTTAACCTATACCCTTATATCTATGTCCTTAAACCTATACCCTTATATCTATACCATTATGCCTATATTCTTAGAACTATACTCTTATGCCTATACTCTTAAACCTATATTGTTATGCCTATATCCTTATACCTATATCGCTATGCCTATATCCTTATACTTATACCCTTAAACCTATACTCTTAAACCTATACCCTTAATACTATATCTTTATTACTATACCCTTACTACTGTACTCATACCCATATGCCATTATACCTATACCCTTAAATTTATATTCCTAGCCTATTTTTTTAACCTATATGCTTGAGCGTATACTGTTACACGTATGCTCTTAAATCTATATACTCACACGTATGCACGTGTACTTATACCTTCACATCTACACTTTTGTTACTGTAGCCTAATAGATTGGTCCTTACAGATGTATTCTGATATCTATAACCTTATTCCCACACTCTTAAGTGCTCCCACTTGAAAAACTAGATTGTGTTGAAAAAGAAGGAAATTTAGTTTTCGCAATAGGAAGAGGCACCGAAGTTTTTTGTGTCAAAAAATATATAGTTGTTTTTTATAAAATAGCCCGATTTTACAGAGTATGCTCTTTTTAATGTAACTATTTTCAATGCGACATTCGACGTCTAGCACAACATCTTTACTCTTGCCCTGTTCTTGAGACCCAATTTCTCCCTTTTTCTGGCTCCTATTCGATGATTTTTGAACATAATGACCCCTATTTGGCTTCAAACAGATATCATATTTGGAATCAGCATAAGCAGCTGAATCAATCTATCTATGTTAGAAGTTATTTCGGTGGCTTGTTTTTCGGCCAATTTCTTACTGATGCTCTCCGGCAGAAATATGCGAAAAAATAAATTCTATCAAAACAACTACTTTATTACTTATTCAGGAGTCTTTTTTTTGCTAAAACAGCATTTCACAAGGTTATGAATAGTTTTGCGTTTGTCCAAATAACTTTTTGATGAAATCTGTCTTATCACATATCCGTGGAACCACACAGGGTTAAAATATTGACGAAGAAATAAAAGCCGTTGTAACAAATTCAAATACACATAGGTCGATTCAGGTTTTAGGGCTGATTCCAAATACAATATGCACTTGAAACTCAATGACAATCATTATGTTCGAAAATCATCGAATATCAGTCAAAAATGATAGAAATTAGGTTCGAAGAGCTAGGCTAGAGCAAATGTGCACTACTAGCCATCGAATTTTGAATTTAAAATGGTTTCATCATAATGAGACGATGGAATTATACGTTTCAAACAAAAATCTTGCTGCTATATCTATATAAACTATTACTTCGCAGTGCTAAAAAGAATCATTATTTATAACAATACGCACCAGTCGAAGAACAGGACGAATAATATCTAAAACTTGTAAAGGCTGTTAGTTGTCCTCATCCTCATGTTCACTAAAAGACGTTTGGTATTTACATTACAAATAAATCGTTTTTTACAGCCCTTTTCCCGATTTTCAATATAAACAAACGATGTATAAAGGAGTTAGTGCTTTCTCCATGGGCCATACCCTTCCCCCCACTCGATTTCTTTCTTTTTAATTATATTTTTATTGGAACTGATGTAAGGATACAAGATCACGAAATCATTCGACGCAGATTTTTAGTGTCAACGAAAAAATTTGCATTTTAAGGAACTGAATTTTTATAGAAAATGCCATAAAAATAGTAAATATTTTCAGGTTTTCGTTATTTAAAATTGCTTTTGGTGGCAAATAAACATGATAGTCAGAATCAGCGCGCCAAAATCCACCAAAAACTCAATTATTTTGTGTAAAATATTCCTATCCAAATTTCTCCTTACTTCCACTCAGCTTTTTTTCTTTTTACCTATATTCCTCTACGGGACCCAATTTAGCCATTTTGCAATAGTCATCCTCCATTTTACACAATTTGTTGCATGCCTCAGCTGACTTTTATAAAGTCTACAAAATCGCTTTCTGCTAGAAATGAATTCGATACACATGATAGGGTGCATTGTAATCCGACTTCTAATTGCTCGGAAATGCAAGGAACCGACTGCATTCCGATAACTGAATCCTATCGGATCCACCCATCCGACTTCATCGGAATCCGGTAATCTGAGTTTGTCGAAAGTTAAGGGATTCAATTGAGATCCGATTGGATTCCGACAGTCGGAATCCTGTTGGATTCAGTCATCGGAATTCATCGAATTGAAACAAATCTGACAGAATCCGATGGCTCAGCTTCGACCTGGGAAATTAAATTTTTTATCCGTCGTATCATTATTGATTACCTAGAATTTAAGATACTAAGATAAATAAAAATATTTATTACTTTTTCTAATTCTACAGATGGTAAATTAAATTTTTTTTCATGCGTCCCATCATTATCGATGACCTGGATTAAAGGTATTAAGATAAAATAAGTAAAAATATTATTTTATTACTTTTTCCAATTCATCCGATGTTAGATTGTAATTAGAACACACAGAAACTAATGTGCATATGTAAAAGAAGATTGTGAGCTAATAGAACTATTAGAATTAGAGAATACGACTGTAAGAGACAAGAACACTTACTTTCATGATCGAATTCGTCGAACATATTAAATGTTTTTCTTTCGTCATCGTATATATATGTACCATGCGGGATGAAAAATATGAACACGCTTGCAATGTCTGAACGAAGAGAAAATTAATGATGAGTGTATATGTCTTGTATCGAAGTTATTTATTGATAAATAAGAAAAAGGAAAACACTTTGATCGCCACATTCAAACGATACACGAAAAAGAAATAATCATAACGATCAGAGGAGCAAAACAAATCGCAATTTTATTTTATTTTATCATATCTCATTTCATAATTTCCATCTGAGTAATTTCATTTTTGTATTAGGTTAAAACAATAAAAGGGTTCAAACACACATGTATTTATGCTTATTAAACATCAGACCGATTATGTGGAATTGTTCTTTTGTACTTTAATCGAGCGAGCCACAATAGTTAATTATTTCATCATCATCCTTTTTTTTAAGAAAAACAATAATCATAATCGGTTGAATTCATTTTAACAAATATTTTAAAAATATTTTTCGATATCATCATCAAATTTAAGTGTATCAAATGTTGTTGATGGTGGACTATCATGATTTAAAGTTTTTTTTAAAAATAACTAGCACATGTTGAATCAAGATCAGTTAGCGGTTTTGTTTCTAATGTTTGATTTGGTTTAACACGGATTGATTGTAATGGTTCACTAACACCAAAGCGATTTTCAGCTGATACACGAAATAAAATTTCTTTATTTTCAATTAAATTAAACACTTTTAATGATGTTGATGTTGGTGGTAAACGAGCTACTTTTATTTAAATACCATAACGAAGTTTTTCAACAAAATAATTTGTTATTGGTATATCATTTATAGTTGATGGTGATGACCAACTTAAATCCACTGTTGATCTTGTAATATTTGAAATATTTAATGGTCCAACTGGTTGACTTGCTTTTGAAAATGGTGATTTAGCTTTAACTGGTGTATCAATATCTTTTCTACGACCTTGTCTAATACGATTATAAGCTGATACACAAAAATTATAATCAATATCTTGTCGTAAATGTGTTATTGTACATGTGCGTGTATTACTATCTGTTCTTTTAACTTCAACCCAATCTCTTCCATCATTCATTTCAATAATATAACCAAGTAAATTAATATTTTGTTCAGATTGTATATTCAGTCATCTGTATCAATACCACTCCGTTGAAGACTTATAATACCATCATCAGTAGTACGAACAAAGACATGATCAACTATTGGTGGCGGTTTATCTGTCTTTTTAGGTGATACAGCTGTTGGTAATTCACATGGTTCAGATTCACCAGTATCAGATTCAGCTGTAACACGTAAATGATAAGATAATAATGAATCAAGATTATCAAATGTATAGGAAAGTTGTATTCGATTTACACGATGAATTAATTTCCATTCGAAACCTGATTTTGATGAACGTTGATGAAGTATATAACGTTTTATTGGTTTAGAACCAAATTCACGTGAACATAACCAACTAACATCAATTGAAGTATATGTTGAATCAGTTACTGTTAAATTAACAGGTTTTGATGGTGGGACTAAGAAAAAAAATTATTATCAAAAAATGATTTATTCTTTCTATTTTGATCATTTAACTTACTATGTTGTTCTTTAATATCTATTGGTCCTGTTTCAATAAATTCTCCTTGATCATATTCATTTGTTGCAGTAACTCGTAATTTATATTGTGTATTTGGTGTTAAAACTGTTACAAGACATGTACATGCTTGTAAAGAATCATTAACATTTTGCCATGTTAAACGTCCAACTTGTTGTTTTCCAACAATATAATTTCGAATTGATGAATTACTTGTATCAATTGGTGGTAACCATGTTAATATACATGCTGTTGGACTATGTTGTTTAACTTTTAATTGTTCACATAAATCTGGTGAAATTTGTCGTCCTTTAAAAAGAATTAATATTGTTGCTGCTTCTATTGAACGATCACCTGATGCACTTTCAGCAAAAACATGTAATTCATATTGACAATTACGCATAAGATGGTCAACACGAATTATTGTTTCTTTACAATCACCAACTGGTACCCAAACTTTTTTTGATGTTTGACGTTTTTCAATAATATAACGTTTTGTTTTTGATGAACCTTCACACCAATTAAGTGTTAAATCCTCATCAGTCATATCTGTTATTGTTAATGCTTCTGATTTATCTGGTGGTTCAATTGTACGTTTAAGTGATAGAACTTGTGTTTCACGTGTTGGTGATGAACGTTGATCATTTCGTGTTAATGTACGAAGACGAAATTGATATGATAAATCAGTTTTAAAATCATTTCTTGTATATGTTGTTTCTGTTGCATCAGTTTTATGTAATTCATACCATGAACGTTCTTAAGAATCCCATACTTCAATTATATAAGACGATATAGAATCAGTTTTATCTTGTAATAATCCAGTCGCTGATGACCATGTTAAAGTAATGGATTGTCCTTTAACTTTACCAATTGCAACATCACGTGGTTTTGGTAATGAAACTAAATAAATAAATTTCAAAAAAAAATATTTAAATTAATTCATATCTTACGATCTTTAGCATCAATTTGTATTGGTTTATCAATTTCACATGGTCCAGATAATCCTTCTTCATTTTCAGCAGTAACACGTATTATATGTTACCACCTAATGGTAAATTTTCAATTTCATATGTTGTTGTTTACAACGTGCTTCTTTTAACCATGTTGTTCTTTGTGCTGCACGTCTTTCAATAATATAAGCACGTATTGGTTTTCCACCATCATTTTCTGGTGGATCCCATTGTATACGAACTGTTTGTCCAATTATTGCATTAACAGTAAGATTTTTTGGTGGTGATGGTACATCATATGGATTTCGACATAAAACAGGCGTATCCAATTCAAGCCATTCACTATGAAGATCATCATCATTTAATGCACATACACGAAAATAATAACTTGCACTTTCAGTTGAATCCGATATAAGAAGATTTAATTGACTTGATGAAACTTTTTTAACTGGAAGCCGATGTGCTTTAAGTGCATCACGACGTTCAATTATATAAGATGATATATTATTTGAACCACTTGATGCTGATGGTTTCCATGATATGCATACTGATGTTGGATCTATATTTGTAGTTTCTAATGGTTTACCAGGCATTGATGACGGTTCTAAATCAGTTAAATGAAGAAGTATATTTCTCAGGATAATATACTCTTGTTAAAATGATCTCTCTAAATCTTTTTATCTGAATTTATCTTTATACTTACCATTTTGTTTTTGTGGTTTAACTGCTTTATCAAGTGATTTTGGTTCACTATATCCAATTGTATTAGCCGCTTTAATACGAAAATTATAAGAATTATTTTCATTTAATTTTGTTACACGAAAACTTGTTGTTATAGCTGGTAAAATTTGTATTTCTTTCCATTCACTACCTTTAGTACGTTGTTCACGCATTTCTAATAAATATTCAGTTAATGGACTACCACCATCATTACGTGGCGTTTCCCATTGTAATATTATTGATGAATCAGTTTTAGCTATAACATCTAATTTAGCTGGTGGCTCAGGTACATTTATTTTACGTGTTAATTTAACTGGTTGATCTAATTCTAATGGTTCTAATGATTGTTCTTCAGAATTTTCTGAAAATACTTGTATTAAATAAAAATCTTCTTCTGGTAAATCTTTTATTACACATCGACATATATCACCACTAACATGTCCAGCCTAATTTACAAAAAAAAATTTTCAATAAGAAATATTTTTTTTTGTTAAAAACAAAAATTACCTTAATCCAAATTGGTCTTGATATATCACTTCGTTGAATAAATTAACCATTTAATGTTGTACCACCATCACTTATTGATGGTTGCCATGAACATTCAATTGAATTTGATGGAATAATTTTTGTTACTAATGGTCCTTCTGGTTTATCTGGACGTGTATATGGGCTTTTAGCAATAATTGGATCAACTGTTGTTAATGGTGGTGACATTGCAACTAAATTTTCAGTAAGTACACGAAAATGATATGCAACACTTTCTGTTAATCCTGTTGCTGCATATGTAAATGTACTTGGATCATTATATCCAATACATTGCTAAACATTTCTGGAAGCATCAAGTCTTTCAATAACATAACTAATCAATTCAGCACTACCATCATCTTTACATGGTCCCCAACTAATTGTTATTGAATCTCGTGTTACCATTAATGTACTAATTGGACCAATAGGTGCTGATGGAACAGCTAAAAAAAGAATCAATGAAGTTCTAATTTAGTTTAAATAAAACGAAAAAAAATACATACAACTCTTTTGGCGTGGTATAACACATCTAGTTAATTCTGTTGGTTTTGATTGACCTATTTAATTAATAGCTTTAATACGAAAATAATATTCTTTTTCTTCTTTTAAATGTCCAGTATGAACACTTGTTAAATATGGATCTGGTTCTGCAACAACTTTCCATGGTGTTGTTTCTTTATCACCAATACGTTGTTCAATAATAAAATTTTTTAATTCAACATTTTCACCACCAGTCAATCTTGGTATTTTCCATTCTAATGTACAACTATCAATATCAATATCACTAACAAAAAATGGTACTGGTGCTTGTGGAACTGTTTTTGGTCGTTTTAATGTTACTGATTCACTTTCAATTGGTTCTGATATACCAACAATATTTTTCGACATAATATGAAATATATATGTTGCATCTTCTTTAATTGTCTTATATCAACTGTTGTATCATTACCCGAAACAGTTTCTAATTGTGTCTATGCACGTCGATTAACATCTTTACCTTCAATAACATATTGAGTTATTTTTGCTCCATCATCTTCTGTTGCTGGTAACCAGGTTAATGAAATATATCACACCTAAATGAAAGAATAGTGTAAATAGCTAACAATTCACTAAAAGTTTTTTTTCATCGAAAGAAAATAGTTAAAATAATTTTTTCTTATGACTGATGTCTAGTTAGTGAACATTGTAAGACCTTTTTGTACACCATTCGAAGACTTTTTTAAAATTTTCTCTATTATTTTGTAGAGGAGAAAAAGTTGTACAATATATGTGAAATTCAGTTTGGGATCTTATAAAATGATTGAATGATAGTTGATATACTGAAGAAACTTCACCTACTTTTCACTCGAAAATGACGAATCATGAATACTTTTTTCTAAATTACAATTGATCACTTCGTGAAAATGTAATATCTAAATAAGTAATTTTGTTCAGTTTTCAATGCTCTGTATTCCACACTAAGATAAAATGTGTCGCACTTTCCAATACAATGTGCGACACATATAGGTACGACACGAGATGCTCGCTGCGACATATTTTTCAGCACATAAATTTTTTCTTTTTTCGAAAATTAGATTATTATGTTTTTTCGATTAGTTTGAATTAGTTGTACCTATTCTTGCATCCGAAGACGATCAAATCCTCAGATTTCGATAGAACCGTTTTGTGGAACTTCATTCTTGATTAGCCAGCGATTTCTCGAGATTTTTTTGAATTATAAATAATTACGAAGCATCTGAAAAAAGATATAGGAAAGTGTATAAATTTAGTATGTTGGATTGGCTCGATTATATATATCTTCACGAGCGAAATAAAGCAGTGAATGAATAGTTGACATATATCCTAGGACATATTCAAAGTGCGACACATCCGAGTACAACACAATTTCGTAATGAATTCTGAGACACATTCTCCCACGTCTCATTTTATTTTAGTGTGAAGGACTATTTCATATAAATATATAGGTCTATTGTTTCCTTGCATCGAGCAAAGAATCGAAAGAAAAGGCAAAACTGTATAATGCAGGGTGATGAAAAAAATCTTGTGTGAAAAATATCCACGCATGTCTATCTCATCACGATGTGTATGGAATAGCATAGTTGATTGATTCACGTAGCTAATCATCACTGGAAAAAAAAACTAACTTCATTTAATATAAATACGTAAGATAGCTTGCTTCCAAAATACACAAAAACAACTTAAATTTCTTTCAGTGTTGATTTTCATCGTGGGTATACCTAGTTATCTATATATTGATTTTCCTATCTAATGTGACACTTCGGAAATAAGTATGTATTTCAGAATTCGAAATAAATGTTTATATCACGATATAGAATAAACTCAAAAATGTAAGAAAATATGCTTTAGAATATTTCTATGGGATCTCAACCACATCGTACAAAAGCTTTCTAAAATTTTAATGAAACTTTCAGCGTTGATCGAGCTGTCAATTAGAAACATTTTTAGAAAATTTTATTTAAGTAGGTCACTTTTTCATAAAATTAGACGCAAAATACTATTAGGGCCAAAATATCAAAAATCCGGTTTTGGGTCATTCTGACCTACAATTTTTTTTAGTTTTCTCTATGGAACCGAGATATAAAATAATATCCGATATTATATTCTGATTGCTCTTAGAAATACGCATTTTATCATACAATACTTGATTTCAATTATAATAAAAAGTTCAGTTGTTTTGTCCGAATTTACTCTTGAGACCACCTCAACATTAGATTTTAAATTTCTCCAAAAAGTCGAATTGTTCGATATAATATCGTAGTGTGATCAATAGACGTTCATTTGCTCGACAATCCTGTTCGTTCAAAATCTCTCGCCCACTTGGCTTCGCTAAACAATTATGACATTTTTGTTAATTATCGGTATCCAACACGGATCGGCTCGGGTCACAAAACGTTCAAATATTTCGAATTTCACATAAGGAAAGAAGCAACTTTGGAGGAGATATTTGTTTCTTTATTTCGAATATCGAGAGAACATATATTGATTTAGTCAAAAGATTGTTAATGTCTGAAAAAAACTCGCTTTTATTGGCTAAAAACTGTCCTTTACCTCTAATCGGATCAGGTCGGATCACAAAAAAAAGTGACTCATGTCGGACACTGCTAATGACTACCACTTTACTCATATTTCTTGACAAGATCAAAATGTTATTGCCAAACCACTACATTTGTTAAGCTTTAAAAACTTGATTGATTGGTGTTTGAACCAACATTCTAGCATTTACCTCTATTGAATTAGCGTGAACTTGGAAGAACCAAACTTTCGATACTGAATGCGAATATGACGTTTAAAAATTTTTTCTAATGTTTACTTTTTCTTAAAATTCGTTTTTATCTTTATATATACTTAAAAAGTGTTGATTTTCTGGAATCCCATAATCTGAAGGTTTTAAAAAGAAGTTTCTCGAGCCAAAAAGAAAGAGCACACCGAGAAATTCCTAGGATCCAAGCTGTAAGTCGATATGTTTAGCTATTTTCAAGATAGTCTATATCAACTTTCTCATGAAACACACCTATTGGTGAAGTAACTGGTTTTTAAGCTATTGTGATGTGATGGAGAAATCGAGGGTTGAAAAGAAGCTTGTGTGCTTTGATGATAGTTATGATGGTAATGTTCGTTATTCAATAAAGTCAGATAAGCTTATTTGTATAATTCGAATGTTAAGCAATTATTTTGATTGTAATGATCATTAACACATGGGTTGTGATTTGACTGTATATTATTAGTTCACATAGAACGTCTTGTTCTCATGATGATGAAGTGATTTTACCGAGACCTATTCAAGAGAAGCAGACTTCAGTGATCATGCAGTCAATATGTGATAAGAAGAAAGAATTTAACAGTTCTGTTTATAAACAGTCAAATATAGAGAAAAGAAAATACGTCTTCACTTTATCATGACAATTTTAGAATGAATCATTTTATTTTTTTTCTTGCCAAGCTTCGTTCCTCTTTTTCCGACGAATAATAAGAAGAAGAAAAAACCTCAAACGGCATTTCTTACGTTCTGTATAGATCAAAAAAAAAAGGAAAAAAAGAAACTCGCACTTGTTTTATATGATTGAGCTTATTTTTTTTAAGGTTTAACGCAGAAGTTAAATAATATTTTTCTTCCGCAATATCATAAATATCATTTGCGTTGTTAATAAATGAAACAATAAACGAAAATAAGTACCACCTTTTCATTGCGGCTAAAAGAATATATTCTATTATATATATATATACTCGAGATATAGAAGGAAAAGTAGTGGGTATAACAGTATCAATTAATCAAAAAAAAATGAGACGATCTAAGGCTAATTGTATAGAAAAAAGGATATAAATGAATTTTTTTTCTATGTTGTTTAGGTTGGTTGGTTGATTATATTAATAAAAATAATTCATATTCTGCTTCGAATATGGTATTACACACTGATGATAACAATAAAAAGTGGTTTCGTGAAACAAATTCGGAATATTGGCCAGGTCAAGAATTTTCAATTGAAATTGAAGAAATTTTATATCAAAAACGATCAAAATATCAAGATATACTTGTTTTTAAAAGGTAGATTATTAATTAAAACAAGTATACATAATGAACTAGAGTTATCCATCGAAAAAAGAATAATCGAATATCTTCATTACAATTCGAGCAAACGAACAGATCTTTTTTACTAATAATAGAAGCATGTTCATAGTTTATATCTGTGTAGAAATAAATTGGTTTTATTAAGATCCGTAGTAAGCGTTAACAAATAGTCTCTTCATGCATGTCTTTATGAATACAAAGCTTGAGCGTGCTTCTGTCATTGATAAAAAAAATTAGCTAATTTGCTTCAAATGTAATGGAGATAATGAATTTCGTTTTGGAGTAAAGTGACATCTGAGTTATCCTATATATATATTTATTTTGAATTAAATATTTTATTAGTAAAACTTATGGTAATGTACTTGTATTGGACAATTGTATTCAATGTACTGAACGGGATGAATTTGCTTATCAAGAAATGGCTGCCTTTCTTCCTCTACTTGCACATCCCAATCCGAAACGGGTTGATTGAAATATATAGTAAAACTGTTTGTTTTTTTATTTCTATAAATTTTTTTTTAGATATTAATTATTGGTGGAGGAGATGGTGGTGTTATTCGTGAAGTAATAAAACATCCACAAGTTGAAGAAATAATTCTTTGTGAAATTGATCAAGTAAAAGATTTTTTTTTAATTATAAATAAAATGATGTTCATTCATTGGTTTTATTTTAATAGGATGTTATTGATGTATGTAAAAAATATCTTCCAAATATGGCAAAAGGATTTGCTAGTTCAAAAGTAACTGTTGTTATTAATGATGGATATGAATATCTTAAACAACATAAAAATGAATTTGATGTTATTATTACAGATTCATCAGATCCGGATGGTAAATTTTCTATTATAAGAGAGAAAGATTAATTTATTTGATTTCGATAGGACCAGCTGAAAGTTTATTTGAAGAATCATTTTATTCATTAATGAAATCAGCACTTAAAAAACCATATGGTATAATCTGTTGTCAAGGAGAATGTATTTGGTTAGATTTACCTTTAATTAAAAAATTAATAAGAATAAGTCGTAATTTATTTCCATCTGTGGCTTATGCTAATCTTTCAACACCAACATATCCATGTGGTACACTTGGTTTTATTATCTGTAGTCTTGATGAGGTAAAGAAATTTTTTATTTATTTATTGTTTTTTATTTAAAAAAATTTTTTTTTAGAATGCGAAATTAATTGAACCAATTAATATAAAATTAGCTAATGAACTTGATACAAAATATTATACAGCCGATATTCATCGTGCTTCTTTTGCTTTACCTGCATTTGTTCGTAAAGTATGTATTCATATATTTATATAAAGAAAATGTAATTAGTAATTGATTTATTTGATTTTCGTTTAGGAACTTGACAAGAATACATAATATTGTTTTTATATACGTGTATGCGAGTTGTTTGTTTTCAATAATTCTTTTTAAAACAAAAAATATTCTTTTTCTTAGTCTTAATATATCCCATTATTTATTATTGAATAAAATTAATCGTAGTATATAACCATTTTAATTATATTAGGATGACAGATAGTTTCATACTATAACAAATAAGTTTCACTTTTCTTATAGAAGAAATATAATATTAATAGCGCATTAAAAAACATGATTAACCAGCAATTATTATCTCTCTCATAAATGGAATCAGTAAAGTAGATCTTTTAGACAGTCTCTCAATTACAATGATTAATAAATCTTCGATTATGTTAATAAATGTTTTTTCTTTACTTTTTTAATGGAAAATATATGCATAATCTACGAAAATGTTGCTAAATATATTCTTCTTTTGGATTACTTTTTAATCATTCGATAATATAACACAATAATGAGGTCGCTAGTAAATGATACATATCATTAATAGTTATCATTGGCTTTCACAATTTCTTGGTATATACTGGATCATTTGAGAACAAGGAATGAATCAATGCCTTTTTTTTGTTCAATTTGAATTTTTCTTTTAATTAAACTATAGAAAAAATGGCTTCAAGTTCTGATAATAATGAATGCTCATTAAGTGATACTGAAACTTTAGCTATATGTAAAGAATTTACATTAATAACCAATGCAGATACAGATTTAGCAATGATAATTTTACAACAAAATAAATGGAATCTTGAACGTGCTGTTAGTGCTTATTTTGATTCGATAACATATGAATCAAATTTACTAATTAAACAAATGAATTTCGATATATCAACTGATAATCAACATCAAGCATCGTCTGTGTTTCTTCTCGAATATCAAATAAAATAATCTGATGTCTTTTCTTATCGTAGTGAAACAGATTCAAAATCAATAACAACAAATACAGAAATGTCGACAATGAATACATATTTTAAATTACTATCATGGAATATTGATGGACTTGATGAAAATGAACTTGAAATTAGAACACGAACTGTTATTGATATTATTATACAGTAATATTATTAATAATTTAAGTTATTTTTAAACATTATTTGTTTAGAGAAAAACCTGATGCTGTATTTTTACAAGAAGTAATTCCAATGTCACTTCAATTAATTCGAACTTCTTTACCTGAATATAATTCACATGCTGGTAAAATTAAGTTTATATTTATCTTTTATTCATTTTTCTTTTTAAATATTATTTTGATTTGTTAGGAGATATTGAAGGTTATTTTGTTGTTATATTAACTCGTAAAGAATTGTTTAAAATACATAGTTTCGAAATAATACCATATCTAGGCACGCAAATGAATCGAAATTTACTTATTATTCATGTATATATATATATTTATTTCTGAATTTTATTTTATTTCTTTATTTAAAAAATAGACTACATTTAAAAATTCGATTGAAATTGATTTAATGACATCACATCATGAAAGTGGTACTGCAGAATATTCATGCGAACAACGTATGGAACAGTTAAAATTATGTTTTCAACGAATGATAGATGCTCCATTGCATCGAATAGTTTTATTTGGTGGTGATTTAAATATGCGAGAAAGAGAAGTAAGAGTAGACATATGTGAATATCGAAATTGATGACTATATGACGTCGTTAACTTCCTTACTTTTCAAATAAACTTTTTTCATACATCATATATCAATCTATTATTGTCATACGAATATTTTATAATACAAAAAGGAAAAATATATTATGATTTAAGATTTCTAGAAACAGCTGCGACTATCGAGAAAAAAATTGTCGAGATCGAAACTTATGTTTATAGTAAAGTAATTCTAATGAAATTATCTAATAAACTGTATGAATTACAACATAATTTAATAGATATGTTCCAAACAATACTTGACATTTACTAAATAAATAAGAAAGAAAAATCAGCATTGAAGAATTATTTTACATGTGATAGAAATGATTTTCTCTTGATCAAAATAACTTAGCTCTCTGACATATCTTTCGAAAAAGATTAGTCATAAATATTAAAAATTTATTTTTTTTCTTTTAGTTACAAAAAATTGGAAATATTCCATCAGGTATATGTGATTTATGGATTGAAACAGGCAAACAAAAAGAATGTGCATATACATGGGATATGAATTGTAATACAAATAATTATTTTCCATCAAATACTTCTCGTCCTCGAGCACGTTTTGATCGTTTATATTTTCGTCCATCAATTGATAAACAAATAAAATTTCAACCATTTTATTTTGAACTTAAAGGACTTGAAAAAATATCATCTATTCAACGTTATTGTTCAGATCATTGGGCTATACAAATCTATTTTAATATCTAATCATTTGTTTTTATTTATTAAAAACTATCTTATAAATAAATATAAAATATAAACAAGAAAAACACAAATAGTTTTCATTTGTAGATGTAAATGGTAGACATAAATTCTTCATCATTATTTCAAAATAATTTAAGTACAATATTACATTGGCCATTAGCACGTAAAATTGAATTACTTTCATCATTTTCTCAATGTTCAACACCATTATGTCTATGTGCTGGATGGATAAAACCAAATGAATCAACAATAAATGATTTAACAACAAATGATGATATAACAGTAACACGTAAACCATTATTATGTTGTTCATGTCAACATTCATATGATACACATTATAATGAAAAAACTAAATCAAAATATTGGTCATCAGAATCAACATTAGAACAAGTTGATTCAGCATTACAAATATTACTTGATGCAGATGTATTAATACGTTTTGCAACATCATCATCATTATCTGATCAACATGATTTATCAACAAATCGAACACTTTTATTTATTGCTCAAACATTACAATCAACTATAACAACAATGGCAATACATTCAACACGACGAGATTTAATTAATACAAATATGATTAATTTATTAGGTATGTGTCCATTTGAACAACCATGTATACGTGATGCTGTTATTAATTTTATTTGTTCAACAACATCAACTATTCCATCAACAACAACAAATGATAATCAACAATTACATATTATTTTTGAAGCTGGAAAACAATTTTTACATTTATTAAATACATGGAAAATGCCATCAAATGTTGCACATCAATTATGGTTACAACAACAATCGTCAACACAAACAACAAATATTAGAAAAGTAATAATAGAAAAAGTTTTTTCTTGATATTATATGAATAAGAATTATAAACATTTTGAAAGATATTGATAATCATAATATTCTTTAATGATTTTTCAAGTTATAATCGATCATAAAATGATTCTATAGTAAAATCTTTATAACTCAACCAAATCGTAATATGGACCAATATCCTCTTAGAGTTTAGAAAAATCGATGTGAATCAGTTGAATCGGTTTCCCTCGTAAGCTAATTTTTTAGATGTTACATTAATATTATTAAGATTTTAATTTTAATGAAATATTATAAAAATTTTATTTTTCTTTAGACTAATAATTATGAATTATGGTATGCTCGTTGGGTTGGTTATTGTATTGTACCACAATTATGTCCAAAATCTTTAATAAAATATGATCCAATAACAATATTTGGTCTTGAATATCTTTTACTTATTTTTGATCATTTTAAATCAGATATGCTTTCAACACGTTCATTAACACCATCACTTATTCGTTTTTTTGATACATTTCAACAAACATTAACTGAATCTGATTCACCTTGTTGGTCATCAACTTATGAACGACCAGTTATACCAATGCTTGAAGCAAATATTGAATCATTATTAGCTAGTGATCAATCAAATACACCAATAAATTCAATAAATGAAACAACAGAAAAAAAAATTACACGACGTGTATCAAAAGCTTTAACAAATAAAAAACAACTTAAACGACTTGAACCAACACGAATGATAGCATCATCATCGTCATCATCTTCATCATCATCATCATCAACTCAATCACATCATCATCAACAACAACAACAACAATTAAATATGCCACCATTACCTGGGAGTGAATTTATAAATCGTGTTTGGTCATGTGTTTGTGAACGTCATGAACAACGTTTACAAGCTGAAATTGAAAAAACTTTATTTAAAGCAAATCCAAAACGTGATGAAGTTGCACGACTTGCTGAACAACGTGGTTTTGCTGAATTTCATCTTATTAAACATGATTTAAGTAAACATGGAGCTAATGAAACTGATCTTATGTATAAAAGATTACTTCAATTAATAAATGTTTTTTCACGTGCTTTACCTAAAATGCCACAAAATTATATAGCACGAACGGTACTTGATCCAAGACATCAATCACTTATTATTGTCTTTGCTTCAAAAGTTATTGGTGGAATTTGTTTTCGAATATTTCCACATCGGTATGTTAAATCGGTGCCAGAATTAAGTAGAAAATGGATGTAAAACGAATAATTCGAGAACAATAATAGCTAGCGACATACAATGTTCATCAATTGATAGAGGAGAAATTTGGATATCTTTTTTTCCGATAATGTACATGGTAGAGTTTTTTAAACTAATCATTTTCGAAAAATATGCGAAAAAATGCATGAAGATGATCATTTATCGAGATAAAATTTTGTCCTTTGATTTAGATAGAGGAATTTCAAATCTATAGAACAATAGATAATTCAAATATAATAGGAAAATTTGCTAACTAATTATAAATTTGAAATTCTTCTCTCTAAATGGAAGACCATTTTCATGCATTGTTTTTGCATATTTTTCAAAGATGCTTAGTATTAAAAGGGACTTTACCGTATACAGTATTGAAAAACAAGATATTCTAGTTTCTTCTCGTTTATCTTTTCATATTTAATTAATTTTATTATTTTTTTTAGAAACTTTTCCGAAATTGTCTTTTGTGCTGTAAGTGAATATCAACAAGTACGTGGTTATGGTACTCATCTAATGAATCATTTAAAAGATTATCATATAAGATTAAATATAACAAATTTATTAACATATGCTGATGGTTTTGCTGTAAGTTAAATTTGAATTATTTAATAAAAATAAAAAAAAAACAAATAATTAAATATTATTTAAGGTTGGTTATTTTAAAAAACAAGGTTTTTCATCAACAATAACATTAAATGAACAAGTTTATACAGGTTATATAAAAGATTATGATGGAGCTACATTAATGCAATGTTTACTTTATACACAAGTAACATATACACGTTTAACTGAAACATTATCATTAATAAAAGAAAGTATAAATGTTATTCGTACACATCGTTATAATCAAATAAAACGTGCACATCCTGATGCTAAATTTTTACCTAATGATATACAATTAACTGATTTAAATAATTATGATGATTTAATTAATATTGATCATAATGAAATAAATTCAACTGATGATACAGTTGATATTAATTTATTATATATAACATTAAAAAGTGTTTATCAAGAAATTCGTTCACATCCATATGCTAGTCATGTACAAAAACGAACAATATTTCAAGATTATTTATCAACACCACCATTATTTCCTATTGATCTTGATACAATACAAGAACGTTTAAAAACAAAATATTATCATAATGCATATACATTTACAGCTGATATAAGTCGTCTTTTAGATATAGCTGGACGAGCTTATTCAAATCAAAAAAAAGATAATTCAAATGAAATACGTGCATTTGATACATTTGTAAGACGTAAGATGAACGAATTTGGTTTAGAAATTGGTCATATACAACAAATATATGAATAAAATTTTCTTTTTCTTGTCATTTTACATTTGTATAGATTAGGAAAATAAATAACTCATTGGTGTTTTACATATATGAAATACATATATATATATGTGTGTATATATAAAATTAAAAGAAAAAAACAAAAAAAAAATATTGTCTATATGTTTTTGTTTAATTTCAGATATAGCATTTTTTTTTCTTTCTTTAAAATAATCATGCCACGTGCTGGTTTAAGAAATAGTCTTGTGGAACAACCAAGACCAGCTGATGGTAAGTAGAAAATATATTTTATATCGAAGTTTATACTTCTTTCACCGGAATTTGTGATTATTATTATCTTATTTAAAAAGAAATCTTTTCCGTTTTACCAGAAGAAAAATCTTAAATAAAAATACTAATGATATAAAACATAGGAGTTCATGCAGAGATAATTGCTATCCTAGAAGAAAAAATCTAAGACTTCACATTACAATTGGATATGTTTTAAAAATGTACTCATTTTCATTTAAATTAATTTATACAAATAATATATTTTTTTTTTATTTTAGAAACTCTTCCAATAACAAAAAGTCGAAAACGTACTCGAAAAGTTCTTCATCCTATTGCAACAGATACGGAAATTGATAAAGATACATCATGTTCTTCTCCTACACCTTTAACAGATAGTGTCTGTGGAAGTCCAGCTCGTCGAGCACGCCTTCTTAATCCTCGTATATATGTTTTTTTTAAATTAAATTATACAATTCTTTATATTAATAATCTATTGATTTAGAATTATCCGCAGCTAAAGTTGCATTACATTCTCATGTTTTACGTCAGATTTGTGGTCGTGAAGAAGAACGTTGTGTTATACAAAAATTTTGTTCTCAAAAATTATCAAAATCAAATAGTGAAAATGAAAGTATGAATAATCCTTGTTTATATATCTATGGTGCACCTGGTACAGGTCAGTCAAATAACTAAAAGAATCTAAATGATATAAATACAAAAAAAAAATACTTTTTTTTATTTTTCTTCTTAGGTAAAACAGCTGTTGTAACTAGCGTAACCAATACATTTGCAGTAAATATTAGTGTTATTTTGTTTTTGCTATATTTTTTTTTTGTTTTATTATTTATTTAAATTAGGAAGAAAATAATTTTAAAGTTATTTTTCTTAATTGTATGTCAATGGATTTAGTTCGTGATGTTCTTGAACATTTACTTGAACAATTAAATTGTAAAACAAAAATAACAATGAAAAATATGTGGTCAGTTTCAATATCGTATGTTAATAAATATCCTTTTCCTATTATACTTATACTTGATGAAATGGATGAATTACTTTTGTCAAATGATATGGAAAATGTTTATAAATTACTTGAATGGCCACATCAAACTTCAAATTTACTTATGATTGGTAAAATACAATGAAAAAAAAAAAGATTGAATTTTTGTTTATGAAATTAAATATAATTGTTTTTTTGTTGTTGTAGGTATTGCAAATTCTCTTGATTTTACTGATCGACTTTTACCTCGATTACAATTTAAACTTGAATATAAACCTTATTTACTTCGTTTTTCACCTTATAGTCGAGAACAAATGTTATCAATTGTTAATGATCGGTATAAGAATTTTATATAAAATAAAATAAAATAAAATTTTGTGGTTCTTTTTTTTTGTTATAGTCTTGGTTCAATTGAATTATTTGATCGTAATGCTTTAATGTTATGTGCAAGTAAAGTAGCATCAACAACAGGTGACTTACGAACTGTTTTTGATGTTTGTCGGTAAGAAATATTTTAATTATTAAAATTATTTTGTACTTATTTTTTTGATAATAGTCAATCAATGGAATTAGCTGTTAATTCACCAATAAAAGCAAATGTTGGTGTAACTCAAGTTATGGAAGTATTTACTAATAGTGATCAAAATACAAATTCATCAGATCATGTACAAACAAAAAGTTTACCTACATTTGAAAAACTTCTTCTTTGTTCATTAATTGTTTGTATGAGAGCAAGTAAAAAACGTGTTTGTACACGAGCTAAGGTAAGTTAAATTTTTATGTTAAATAGTGAAGTAATCTTTAGTGAAAATATCATACTTGTAACTATTGTTAAAGAAAAGATTCCTATTGAGACTATCATAGATAATGAAGATTTCGTCACGACTCACGAGGAAACCTATCCAAGTAATCACTCGTGTTTTGAGTTCGGATCCTTGGCAAAAGGTAGACTCCAATGAGATCTGAAAAATTCTAAAAGAACTCTCGCTACTTAGCATTTCTTCTAGAGTTACAGCCATTCTACTGAAATTTATCCTAACGATAGGTCTACTTATAACTAGAATACCCTAAAAGTTTTAGTTCAAAAGAGTGTTTCCTTCACGAGATATTGACTCCGCAAACGTATTCATATCCCATGAAAGAATCCCTGCAGTTTTCATGCTTTTTGAGAGGTAAATATCTCGTGAAGGAAACATTCTTTTGAACTGACACTATTAGGGTATTCTAGTTATTAGTAGACCTATTGGTAAAATAAATTTCAGCTCGAAATACCGCCATTCAAGTTTTGGGGTGTTTATCACACTATAGGCGAAAATTTTAGTAAAATGGCTCCGACTCTAGAAGGAAGGATGAGTGGTACGAATCCTTTTAGGGTTTTTCATATCTCATTGGAGTCTACCTTTTGCCGAAAGTCCGAACTCAAAAAACAAGTGATCACTTGGATAGGTTCTCTCGTCAGGATTGAAGTGTCTTATCTATCATACAAATAGACACGTGAAATTTTATTTGTTAATAAAAATATTTGGTAGCGCGGGACTTTCAGACTGAATTGTGAAATTCCTATGTTTTTTTGCTTTATTATACTAATTATAGTTTATTTAAATAATACTCGGTTACTACGCATAGTGGGCAACCAGGCGGACATTAGATGAAAAATTGAAAGTGTACTTTTTGATGTTTAAATAGGGCTATATATACTCTGACCTATGTACTATTTAATTTCATCAAAGTTTTCGTTCCTCTTGTCAGCATTGGCTCGAAAATAGAGAAAACTTCGTCAAAAAATACTGCTATTGAGATATAGGAGCCCATCTTATTATGAAGACAAAATATAAGCAGAAAAGAATTCCAGAAAAAATTATATATAGTCTGAAACTGCATCTTTCACTCTATCGATTGGTAGAAAGGCTTTCTTTTTTTTATCTCTTTGGGATTCGAAAGAAAGTGATTCTTCTTCTACACTACGTGCTTTTGCAGAAACATGCGTTTATTGTGACGTGCTCGCGCAATATTCTGCAATTCTAAAGTAGACGAAACTTTCACAGAATGTACCTCTACCCATAATACATACATAGCGTTAGTGCGAAGGCTCTATGGCTTAGCTATAGAATTTCCGAAAATCTCATACAGTAGGCATTTTATCGACCGCTTTCCAGATAAAATCCATTTTTCTCGACATACAAGCACTTTTATTGAAAAATAATTTTATATTTGAGTCAGCATCGAAAACTACATCAAATGGAATATCATTTCTTAGCCCTTTTTAAAAATTTTCTTGTCATGTAAATATACAGTAAGGATCCCCCGCAGCAATTTTTCATCGGAAATTTTTTTTTATATGCCTTTTTCCAGATTATATTGACGCTTGAGAGATAATAAAGCTGCTTTGAGGAGAAAACAATGGCTTTCTAGTTCAAAGTAACACAGGACCGCGTGCTATGGAAAGTCGCTCACTATGCTATAGTCTATAATGGGAATACATTGCTAAGGGCCCATGTAAAAAATGAGTAGGTAAAAACCCACTTCTTAGTATTTTTTAGCTGAAAAGTATGAGAAAGTACGTTTTAAAGTGGAAAAGTATAACAAAGTACTATAAAAAGTGAAAAATTACTTTATTTTACTTAATTAATATAAAAATTTGGTTTTTCACTACTTATTTTTGACATGGGTGTTCGTAAAGAAAGAGAGGAACCGCAAAACCTCAATTTGAAACTTACACTTATTATTTTCTTAGAAAATATATTTGAGTTCTACAAAAAAGTGAATATAAACACATCATAATAGTAGACAACTGAAAAAATATTTTTAATCCATTGTGTTACTGCTGATCATCTTAAGGTTGTTATTTGTTATCAGAGTTTGTTCATCCTGTTATCAGCCAAAATCCCTTTCTAACAGTTCATAATGTTTTTTTTCCGAAATTCAATGTTTTTTTTACGAATAAAATCTTCAAAATAAATAAATGTTTTATAGTACTTTTTAATATGAATTATCTTTTCTATAATTTAATTGATTGTTGTAAATTATTTGAATCAATAATAAGATAATATGTTATTTACTTTTATTTCTAGTTACTTATGGTATTTCATGACTTATGTACAAAACATAAACTTCCATCAACAGATGGACTTGAATTTGAAGGTTTAATTGATGCATTAGAAACTCATGGATTTGTTAAGATTGTTCCATCGAAAAGTAAAATTAAACAAGATGATCAAGTAATTTATTGTTTTTAATATACAGAAAAAAAAATCTTTAGATTTAATAATTAACTCTTTAATATTTCAATAAATTAAATATTTTAGATTCATGGTAAAGTTGAAGAAAATGTTTTAATTGATGCACTTCAAGATCAAACATTACTTGGCATGGTCATACATAATTAAATATGTCAGATATATATATTCATATACTTGTTTGTTTTAAATACTCTATTTTTTTGTCTGATAAAAAAAACAAAGATATTTGTAAACATTTGTGTCTGTATTTTCTTTTTGTGTAAAACTTGTGAAAATAAAAATTTATTTTCTTTATTAGTGAAGGATATAATTAAGATGTTGTTTTCTTTCTTTATTTATTTTTGGTACAAGTGAAAATTGAAATTTATTGTATAAATTCTTACATCTGCTCAAACATTCTAATTACGTCAATGATAAAAGGAAATGAGAAGATAATATGAAAGAAATTCATGTCTTTTACTAGGAAATGACAGTAAATGCGACCGTGTTTTATGATGCTCACTCGTGCAGTCATAATCAGTTTCATCAAAATGTCGAAGAAATTCTAAGGAAATTCATCAATGAGTAAGAGTAAGAAGAGAGAGAAAAAAAAAGGTAAGTGTAATATAATATTCAAAAAGAAGTCGAAGATAAAGGAAAAAAGAAAAGGAAGTAACAGCAAAAAGAAGATTATCACTAGTAGATTTAGATAATAAAGAAGAGAAAAAAAGAAAACGAAGAAGAAGAAGAAAAAAAAAAGAATAACACGCAATGTGCATGTGTACTTTTACTATTATAGATAAAAGAAACAAGTAAAACGATATAAGTAGGATTTTAATAAATATGATTGATTAAAAAATTAATAAAATATGTTTTCGGAACGTTGGATATGTTTTTGTTGCCCGCAAATTCCTAAACCTGCTCGACGAACAATTGTTGCACCAATTGAACAAATTCCAATACAACCAAAAGATGAATCACAATTACAAATACGTCCACCAGTAACTAAAACAAAAAAAAAATCTGATCTTAGTATGTCTATTAATTTGAAATAAAAACAAAACAAAAAAAATTTTCTTTTATTATTATTATTATATTAATAGCTTTAGCAGCTGTTGTTATTATTCAAACATGGTTTAGACGACGACGAGCTTTATTTGAAATACGACGAAAAACTGCTTGGACAATTTATCAACATATTGAATATGCTGGTGAACAAGATCAACTTAAAGTACATTATTAATAAAAAATAATTTATATTATTTTATTTTAAATTTATAAAATAGCTTTACAATTTTTTTCTTGAACTTATGCAAGCTGTTACAAAAAATCCTCATGATGCTCTTGTTGTAGCTAAAGTTTTACGTAGAAATTCTAGCCTATCAGGATTAGGTAATTATGTCTTTGATCAAAAGAAAAAAAAAGGATTAAATATGTATATGAATTATATTTTGTAGCTGAAGAACTTGAATTGGATCAATTAACATCACCAACAATAGTTAAAGTAGAACCAACTTATCGAGGACCACATATTCATATACCTATTCATAAAGGACATTTTGAATCATTAATTCTTGCTTTTCAACGAGGAGAAGTATATAATCGATTTGTTATTTTCAAATTTATTATAAGACGAATAATTGCGTTATTTAAAAAAAAAAGGTTTTAGGGGTTTCGAGAGCTTTGTACGACATTATTATTCAAGTATTTAAACTTTTATCTCTAGGCTAATTTATATAATATTATATAAAATATCCTAGATGATTATTTTAACTATCAATGGATGAAATTAATATGACATAAACTATATTTATATTATTATTTTTGTTATACTTAACTAATAAATAATTTCGTATTTTATCAATAGTTTCTTCATGCTCATTATGTATTATTAATATTACATGAACTTCGTCGTATTCTTAAACGTTTACCAAATGTAAATATAGTTTCAACACATCACTCAACATGTGTAACGGTTGTTGGAGATTTACATGGTAGTTTAGCTGATTTAATGGTTATTTTTCATAAAGTATATTAACTAAATATTAATTTATTTTTTTTATTGATTTATATGAAATAATATTTTTTATTAAATAGAATGGTTTACCATCGAATGAAAATCCTTATATATTTAATGGAGATATTGTTGATCGAGGTTTTCAGAGTATGGAAGTTTTTCTTTTAATAAGTGTTGCATTTATTGTTTATCCAAATAACGTTTATTTAAATCGAGGAAATCATGAAGATCATGTATTAAATTTAAGGTAAATTTTTTCATGTATTTATTATTCTTTTTTTTTTATGAATTAAATATATTTTTGTATGAATGATGATTTTTCTAAAGATCAAGTTAATTCTTTGAAAGAGAGTATCTAAAAAAAAATGCAGATTAAATTATATTAAAAATAAAGTAATAAACAGAGGTAGTCAGGTTCATCATGATGTCTATGTCCTTGACTTCATTCGTATCTTTCTTCTTTAAATTTCACGCTGAAATGGATACTAAGATACATAATAACGTCTAAAAAGAATACACCTTAACATTGACTGACATATACTAGATGTTTCTTCTGTTTATGTCATATGTCATTATCATCATTATGCGAAGTTGATATTTAAATCTGTATGTTTGAAAATTAGCTCGGATAAATTATATAATTTCATTGAATTCTTAGAACTATCGAATTTCAAAAGATGTACCTATTGAATTCGTAAGTATAATTATACGAAAAAAAAATTTGTACAATAATCAGAAAAAAAAAGATACATTTATTTTAATCTAATTGATTTTGAAAAGTTTCAAAGGAAAGCTTTACAAAATATTTGTAATTTTTAACCATAAAAGAGACTAAACATTCCAGAAATAACAAATCTATTATACATTAAAACTCATTATTATGAAAAATGATATCAACAAAATAATCCTCTTTATGTTAAAAAAGTTATCAGAAAGAATAAAAAGTTAGTAAAAGGCAAGTACTTATATAGACTAAGAAGCCAGTGAAATACTACAGAAGATTTAAACTTACATTTTGTTCTTTCAAAAAATATTATTTTTCTTAATAGTATAAAATCTATCAAAATCAAAAATAATTATTATCATTTTTTTTTAATCTTTTTCATAGGTATGGTTTTATGAAAGAAATCATCTATAAATATAAATCTCATGCAACACAATTATTACGTGTATTTGAAAATATTTATAGTTGGTTACCAATTGCAAGTCTTATTGATGATCATATATTTGTAGCACATGGTGGTATAAGTGATATAACTGATTTAAATAAAATAAATTCAATTAAACGTCAGAAAGTATTGATTTTATTTTTGATATTATATATATTTTGAAAAAAATAAAATGTTTTTATTTTTAAAGTATGTATCTGTATTAAGTCCAAGTTTTATTATACCACCAAATGAAGATCAATTTCAAATAAGTAATATTCCAACAGATTTATTACTTGAATGGAGACAAATACTTGATTTATTATGGAGTGATCCAAAACAAACTGATGGATGTGAACCGAATACTTATCGTGGTGGTGGATGTTATTGGGGACCAGATATAACACAAAAAGTTTTAGAAAAACATAAATGGAGTTTACTTATTCGTTCACATGAATGTAAAGAAGAAGGTTTTGGTTATAGTCATGATAAAAAGGTTTTAATTTTATATTTTATTTATTTATTTATTCGTATATGTTAATTAAATAGGTGCTAACAATATTTTCAGCATCAAATTATTATGCAGTAGGTAGTAATCGAGGTGCATATGTAAAAGTAATTACTAATCAACCACCATTAATTATTCAATTTATGGCAACAAGAGCTTCACATAAATCATTGACTTTATGGGAAAGGTTATAATTATGAAAATAAATTTTTTTTTGTAATTAATTCTATTTTCGTTTTTGGATTTTTAGAGTATCTTATGTTGAAGAACAAGCAATTAAAAATCTTATTGAAAAATTTAGTGCAAATAAAAGTCGATTAATGAAAGAATTTACATTGATGGATCCCGATAATACAGGTAGAATATAAATAATAATTTGTATTTATCAAAAATAAAATTTGTTCTATATTAGACAAATAGTGAACTGTTAAATACAAGTTAAATATGTAAATTTAACCGTAGATTAAAAACAATTTGAAAATCTTATGAAGGAATCCAGAAGAAAAAGTCAAGAATTACTCTGAGACTCAAACAGAATTTTAACTTTTACCAGTGTTCTAGTATATTATAACTGTTCTCTATCTAATGCTAAAACTTTCAGATGTGTTGTATATACCTAGATTGAATGGTAAAGTCATCTTTGAATTTATCTCAATTACATTCACGGAATCCTCAATATCTGTCCTGTAGTGTAACATGATCATCACACATAACACTACTATCGCTGAAATTTTTGTTTTCAGTCAATATGATCTCATCAAGATTAATAATCTTGCGGTATTTTGAAAAAAATGACTGTCACAACTGTTATAACACTTAATAAAACCTCAAGATTGGTGATGTCAATGAAATTACATTGACTTTAATTCTATCTAAGCTGAGTACAAAATACGTCAAAAGTGGACATTTTTTTTCACCTATACTATATATTGAATCATTGTTTATAAAAAATGATTCTGAAATTGAAGATTACACAATGTATTGACTTGAATTATGTTCTAATGTTTTTATTTTTATATATAATTTAGGACGTATATCTGTCAATGATTGGTGTGATATTGTTTCACATGTTCTTGATTTACAATTACCATGGCGAACACTTAAATCTCGACTTGTTGATACAGATTATAATGGATTTGTTATATATGAATCAACATTTCGTTCCAAAGAATTACAATTTACATTAAGTGCTCCAACAAATGAAGTAAAATTTTTATTTAAAATTCGAATTTATTTTTCTTTTCTTTGTTTTTAGAGAAGACAAAGTCTTTGTCAAGCTATTTATCGAAATAAAGATTTACTTGAAACAGTCTTTCGAGCTATTGATAAAGATAACTCAGGTTAATTGATATTATTTTTTTATATTTTAAATAAAGAAAAATATATATAGGTGTTATTTCAATGGAGGAATTTACTGAAGTATGTTCATTTCTTGGTAAACATAATGGAACGAAATTTGATAAACAACAAATAATGGATTTAGCATCTAGTATTGATCTCGATAAGAATGGTGTGATTGATTTTAATGAATTTCTTGAAGCATTTCGTATTGTTGACACTGGTGATCATTTACATGAGCAAATATAATAGTTCCATGTGTTTTATTCTTATATTGTTTTCTTTTCGTTTTTTAAATAAAAGAAAAAAAAAAATCGAATGGTTTCGATTTTAGAACAAAGTGTCTGACAATTTGTTCTATTTTATATTAAATATGGAAGAATATTCTTACTATTATCTTTTTTTTGGTTTGTTTTTCTTTTTTTTTTATCAAAATAAAATGTTTAACTTTTTATTTATTCTTATTATTTTTTTGAATATTTTTATTGAAAAATATCAAATGGCTGTAGGAGAAAAAAAACGAATATTTACAAGTCGTTCAGAAGGTGCTCTATTAGGACATTATTTATTTTTATCTCAAACAGCATATATATCAAATACACCAGGTTTTTTAATAATAACAACAATAAATGAACTTGAATGTAAATGTATTTGTTCAACAAATAAACAATGTCTTTCAATAACTTATCGTTTATCTGATTCAACTTGTTCATTATATGCTAATGATCCATGTGATACACGAAATTGGCAAACAAATTCTGATATTAATTTTTATATAAATATTAAACGTTTAAAATATCGTTTATTTGAAAAACCTGAACAAAATCAACCATTAAAACGTTTAACAATAACATCATTATGTGGAAATATGAATATATTTAATTCTGAAAGACGTTGGTTATTTGCTGTTAAAATTAGTGGACAATCAAAAATTAATTTTAATGGTTTAAATTTTGATAATGCACCAAATCAAGTTGCACCTAGTCCATGGTATACAACATCAAATGAAAATATTTGGAATAGTATTCTTATGTATCAATGGTAAAACTAATAATAATAATTTGAAGTTTAATCAATCAAAAATACAGTTTTTCCTGTTGAAAAAAAAAGAAGATTTTCTTTATATGTAAAAATTTTTCTAAATAGAAAAATTAAAAGGTTTATTTAATAACAAAGGAAATCAAAATAGAATTACTTAAAACAAATAATGCAGACATTTTACCCTTCTAGGTAAATCGAAACAATCTAATGATATAAAAGCCAAAGGATAAACAACCAGGGTAATACAATAATCATTGCACAGGAACAAAGAGAAGAGCATCTACTTCAGATGTAATTACAAAACTTCTCTTGTTGTCTATATAATTAAATATCTTATTTGCACTCATTCACCTGAAGTATCTTCCTTTGAATTAATTGTTTTAAATCCATCAATGAAGAAAATCATTTCTATTGACATCTATTTTTATTTTCTATTTGAACATGATATTTAATATGTTTTTCTAATAATAGTTTACTGTCTAATATTATGTTTCAACATGCACTGGATGTTTTCTCTTGAAATTAAAAATTATTTAGTCAATTAACTTCTTATTTCATCAGACATCAATATTTCTATATGAAAATAAAAATGTTTATATATATCTCTTTAGGAATTTTCATCTTTATTTTCCAAAATATTTTGGTTTTGCACTTATATACAATGGTACTGTACGTGAATTTATTTATTTTCGTTTACATAAAACAACTATTGAAAATTTTTTTAATAAACAACATACACCTGCTACATTTTGTTGGAATTTAAAACATAATAAAGCACATCTACATCATACACTTGATCATAATGGTTATTTTAAACGAATATTTTCAATAAGTATCAATGGAAATATATCAAATACAATACCATGTGATAAACATAAAACATTTATGTATATTTCATCATTAGATAAACCAGATAAATGTTTTATAAATGATAATTTTCGAAAATCTATTCGTATTATGTTTTCTAATGAATGTGATCCATTATCATATTCAAAATTACTTTATGCTGATGCATTAATTGGTTTAATATCTGGTGATACAACAACTGATACTTAAAAATGAATTTTATTTGACATACATAGAGCAAAAATTTTTTAATATGAAAAAAAACTCTATACAATAAATCATGAAATAATATCATTTTTGTTTTTTTTTT
>JAJEKB010017227.1:0-14932 GCA_022393335.1 Macrotrachela quadricornifera | reverse complement strand
TGATGGAATTCTTTTGAAAAGGTGTTCAATTTATTACCAAAAGAATCACCGTTGAATTCTGCATCTAGTGATCTAGTTCTTTTGAAAATCTGAGGATGGGCCGATTTGCGCTCTTATCCGTCCCCATCCTCTTACAATAATTACCGTTACATTACCTGTTGTCACCCGCTATATGTTTTGTTTCTTTACTTAGTTTCGTTCGTCTTTATACATGCTCAAATTTTGATCCTTTTTGTAACATTTCAGTCCACTTCTGAACAATGGTGTTGCTTCAAAAGCTGATATGTCATGTGTTTTGCTTCACGCGGAGATTCATCAATTTTTCTTTCTTTATTTTCATTTTTTTTCAATTATTTTCTTTTTCTCATTCTTCTATTGACATTAAGATGTCTTTAACTTTTTTTTGCGTATACGACCGATTATGTGTGGATACATCTTCTGGTTGGTAGGAAGGTATATCACAAGCATGTTGCTCACATGTTTTTACATTACTTCAGTTATTTGTTTCGTTTTTCTTTTTACACTTTTCACTGCATTATTCATATTAGAGTAAGTATAGAGAGAAGTCGGATACAGGAACCTTTATAATAAGGAAAAATAGAATAGCATATGCAATCGATTATCCTAGATAATCTAGTTGCTTAACAGAAATTTAGCAATTGAAGAGGTCCAAGTTCCTCTATAAGACTACAGCAATCTTCTAGACTATTGATTATATATGAAATGGATCATCATTAGGTAATATAAGCTCAAAGTTAGAATTTTTTCATATCTTTGTCGCCATATTCAACGTTCAGTTTACTGTTCTTATGTGATAGTTGCTCGATCTCATTGCAGTATATATTCTGATACATTCTTATCTTCATGTTCCTCAATGTAGATAGTGATCACATGTATCGATGGGAAGTTACCCCAATACAATTATTATTTCATTCCCCTTGCGACAAACGAATGGAAAAACTATGTAGCGGGTTTATACAGGAGTAGGATAGTATTTTGGTTGACACATGGTCATTTTCATAATGATTGTTCGTTTGCTGAAAGAAAATGAAGTGTCTAATGAATAACCCCGACAATTCTATGTCGATTAATGTAAATTTTATCAACCGAAAAAACAAGATGCTGTTTTTAATTTAGCTAGATTTTGAGGAGAATATTAATGATGTTTTATTGGTTTCGTGAAATCTTTTTTGACACGATTTGTATCGAGATATTCATGAGCATGTCTACTACTGTATTTTGTTGTTTAGTAACGTGAAAAAGCATGGATAAGATGTAATTGATTGTCTATATATTTTTTCTAGCATTGTTAATGAAAGAAGTAAAATAGTAAGCAGAGTGAAGATGAGTTGCCTTTGTGTGATCGAAAACCAAATTATACATCACTTGAATAGAGTATCTAACAATTATGACCGTAAAACAGTTTAGAATAATATCGAGCAGAAACTAAGTATCGGTAAGTATAGACATCAAATGCATTTATTTAGTCTCTATTCTATGTGAAAATATATTGTCTTAGAACTCTCTAGATGGACTCTTTAAAAACCATCGACTAAAGATGGAATTTTTCTTTTTGTAGATTCAAGTGAATACCTGCTGCGTGTCTTTACAAGAGAAGAAATCAAGGTATTTTTCATCAAGTCAAGTAAGAAAGAGAAAAAAAAGCTCTTGTTGATATGTTGTCTATGGTTCATTCAACAATGCGTCAAAATATTCTTCTAATCATAACAACCGAGAACAGCATGAGAAACATTACATCCTTTTACTCTGAAAACAGATATGAAATTCCAGTGCGTTTTTGTCCTCATTCTCTAATCGATATAAGCTCCCTAAGGGATATCTATTAGTTATTTTATAAATCAAGTTACAAAAAAATGACTTGAGTATCTCTCGAACAAAACCGAGATATGAATGCTCTTCATAGTAAACTTTGGAGAAAGTTTTCCTTAGTCATAAATGAGACTGATGAATCGAATTTTTTCAAAATAATATATTTTATGCGAGCGACACTGTTCATACCACTCTGTAATTGGAAGTATAGTAGGATACTAAAAAATCTATTTATTTCCACGAATCCTAACTAAAAAAAATAGGTAAAACGAGATAACTTTGATTGGTTAGTGCTTTTGTACCTCTTGGTAAAACGATGTTTCTTAGTACTTTCACTGACACCCTAAAAATGTCATTTCAATTTGATAATCCAAGATCAGTGCTGAAAAATGGCTTTGATCAATTAACCAAACTACTGATACCGAACTGTAGCTTAGAGAATAGATTGCTAGATGTAACTGTTTGTCAATAATCTAATCGATATCGAAGAATTGATGATGGAAAATATTATTTTTATGATATTTTGACATTTACGCTCTAGAGAGCAATCGACAAGATAATCCTGATATGACTTTGTACGACGAGTTTTTCTCAATTAACTGTCATAAGATGACCCTTAAACGATGAAATCTGTGATTAGATATTTACATATATCGATGTATCTGATAGATTCATGGCATATCTCAAGATACTACATCACTTATTTCGGAAATAAAATTGAAAAGATTCCTTGCATGAATAGATAGATAGGCTCTGTTAAACATTTATTCTTGATAACCAACTTTGACCATTGTGAACGTGACAAAATGAATCAAGGAATTTAATTCAATACTGCAAAATAATAGTATTTGTAAAGGACTTTGTTTTGTTTTTTAGATAGTAGATTTTAGAATAATTTTTGAAGATTTTTCACTAGTCGACATGGCTATAAACGAACAGGAGGCCGCGCAGCATTTCATGCGTATCTCGGACATTGCTCAAGAGCCACTTCAGATGTTAATGCCAATAGTTGGTTATGAGAATTTGCCGACTGTCTCACTCATGACAGCTGTCGAGCCACTTGTGTCTCTTGTACCTGCCATTCAGAGCTTTGCCTATGCTGCTAAAGAACGGTGCAAAAAGCCACCAGCCGACGGATTGACAATTGACGAATCAACTTCGATCATGCTATACTCAATGGAATGGAAACCAAGGGATCAATGTCTTTATGTCGCTCTTAACACAACTCTCAGATCCGAAGACAGGAACAAGCTCGAACCATGGTTTCTTTATCTTAAACTACTACTCACTGCTCTTTCTCGTCTTCCATCCATTCATCAGTCTGTTTTTCGTGGTGTTAAATTAGATTTACATGAAAATTATTCAAAGGATAAGATCATCGTCTGGTGGGGCTTCTCTTCCTGTACTGTTGAAATTGACGTTTTACAATCAGAACTTTTTTTAGGCAAAACAGGCACAAGAACAATGTTTACAATCGAATGTGATTCAGGCAAAGACATCAGTCAACATTCTTATTTTCCAAAAGAAAAAGAAGTTTTACTTCTCGCTGCCACTCAATTCAGAGTTATTGCCTCTTTAGATCAAGGTCATGGACTTCATATGATTCAACTAAAAGAAATTCGTCCAGATTTTCCTCTTTTACAGCCAGTAACTTTGAACGTTGGCTCAAATAAGCCCCTTTCTGGTAAGAGAGCAATTGGGTGAAATAGTTTCGATTTTCACATATTTTAGCTTGTCGAACTAAAAAATTTTATTTTGAAACTATGTTACTATTTTCAGCGAAGATTTTGTCGATCAGCTGAAATCAACTGTAAAATAATTTAAAGAACTATCTTTTATATTTAAATAGATTCCATGTATAGAGTCGAAATTATGACCTTGACAATGTGCCTACAGTAATCATGTTTTCACATTCAGTCTGTTTCAAATATAAAAATATTTTTTAATGAATTGCTCTTTGTTAGAAAATGAAATTGCATGTACAGAAAAAGAGTGTGGAAAATGTTTGTGAATATGTAAGAGTATACGTTTCTTTTTACAAACTTGTGAACATACTATTTTGAGTTCAAGGTTAAGCCATTTATTTTGTTTTGTAAAGAGGGTAATCACATTGTTATATTCTTTTGAGAAACTGCTGTAATCTTTCCTTTACTTAAGATTAGAATGTAAATAATTTACTTATACTGCTTAGTAATCTTATGAAAACAACTTAAAGATAGTAACGACTATCATCGTGCAATATCGTATCGTCACATGCTCTGATTGAGACGAGAAGGGTGAAAAATCAGAATATCCTTTTCAATTTGAGTTTTAGACTACTCTGCATTGTCGAAAGTGACCAATTTTTGATGTTCTCACTAAAATTTGTCTAGTAACTTATAGCTAATAAAGGAAGAAAGTAAAAATATTACCGTTTGTAAAATCTCAATTTTGTCATAGAAGGTAACTTAGATAAAAATCTTTGAATAAAAACCGTACTTGAATATTGATACGTCTTACAGATACAGAATTCATCATTAGATGAAAATGGTTTGTCCAAAAGAATGTATCTATAAGAAATTCGCAATAAAAGAAAAATAAACAAAAACTGGCATGTAGTTGAACGACAAGTCTTTCATTTTGACGAGAATGAATGACTACAACTTTTATTAATCTCAACGGAGAAAACATTTTAATTTTGTGGAACTCACATATTGACGAAGGAAAATAGTGAGTGTAAGTTTTAAGTCGAAGTTTTTAGGGCTCCCCCCCCCCACCCACCCCCTCCTTACAGACATCCTTAGCAACGAAGGTCAAAAAAAAGTTTCCATAGCAACCAAGGTCAAAAAAACTTTCCATAGCAACCGCGGTTAAATGTCATTGAGTACAAATTTTCCTTAGCAACGCTTCCTGACCATCGCAGATATGACAGGCGTGCCTATATTTTTTCGAAGAAAAAGAGTAAATGTAAATTTTAAGTCGAGACTTTTTGAGCTCTCCCCTTACAGACCAGCTTCAATTACAGACAGGTCTTCATTGCAAATATCTCTATCAAAAATACCTCCCCATTGCAGCAGACACGACGGAATAAATGATTCCTGTGTTTTATCATCGTTCTCTTTCACCTTAAAGCCTTGCTGTAAATATCTATCTATCAATGTAGAGCACTAAAATTATAAAAAATTTACAGTAACACAGCTCCTAGCTTATATGAATATGTGAGTTCCACATTTTAGCCCTAAAAGGGCTGCGCTGACAAGCTTTTTCAGAGAATTTGTGGGTATTATTGTGTTCTCGATAATTCAAGAACGAAAGTACATATAAACATATATTTTTTTTTTATTTTCCAATCTCTGATCGTAAGTATCCTGGCAGTGCAAAACATGTGCTTCTTGCCATTAGTCGCACGATATTTTAGGATAATCGAAAGAAAATGAATAGAATGTATAAGATGATAGTGCAACTAAATGATTGAAAATACCCTCCGTCAATTAAAGAAAGTAAAAAGTGAGATAAAATTCCATTACTCATAACTCAAAATCTATGTATAAAGAAGTTGTGTCTGCCTATCTGTTTTTTATGCATTTGAACACCGCACGAGCTAGCGGTGCCAAACTTTTCATGGCATACTCTTATGTTCCGAGAAAGATCAAGAGCAGATTAGGATGACTATTAGTTAGTTAGACCCATAACCGTTTCCGGTGTCGAGTGAGAAAAAAATACAACAAACATAATACACAAAATGACACTACAAAAAAGGGTCACTGTTCATATCTTTAGTTCAGATGACTTGTCGAGATCATCACTGATACGTTAAACAATAATCTATTCAATGTACCATCCGCTGGAAAAGCATCCAGTTTAGATGCTACGCATCATTTCGCACTTGATTCATTTCTCAGTTGGTGTGCAACAATCATTGTTTAGCTTCATGACAATTATTTTATATTATTCCTTTTGCACCATGCTTTAGCGTTATGACATGCTTTCACATGGTTTGTAATTCCTTGTGATTTGTAAAGTACACCACAACTAGAACATTTGTATTTGTTGTTAGTGCTCCGAGTTAACATTTCTAAAACTCTTCTTTTATCAGCTCCATATGTCATTGCCAGCTGATCATTTCTACGTTTAACTGCAGCTTGTTCTCAATCCTGAAAGGATGAGTGATGGCAAGGAAAATTGCTCGTCGGTTTGTCCGCGCTGTGATTGGCCAATTTTTGCAACCAATCAAAAGACAGCTTTTGCAGAACCGATAGATTCTCAAGTGCTATATATTGGGGTACCCATAGGTCCTCAAGTACTATATAGTGGGGGTACCCTTGGGTGCTCAGCTGCTATACTATGGAGTTATCCTTGGGCCCTCAACTACCATATATTGAGAGTATCCATAGGTCGTCTAGTACTTTATATCGGGGATACCCGTGGATCCTGAAGTACCGTGCTATGGAGATACCCTTAGAACTTCAAGCGCTATAATATACGGGTAACCGAAGGTGCGGAACGACTACACTATGGGGTACCGTAGATTCTAAATTGCTATTCTCAATCTTTAAAAGACGATTATGGAGAATGAAAATTCGTGGTTGGTGTGTCTAAATCTGATTGATTGAAAAATGGGGTGAATAGGTTTGAGGAAAGTTATTTTTTATTTTTGTGCATGAGAAGCCAACTGTTCTTGGTAGTCAGTTGGAGATTTGCGAGGATGTTATTTTCGATAATACGGGCAACCCATGTTTTCTCCTTATTGTGTATCGTGAGAGGATGAGTATGGAAAACGAAATCCACTCGCTGGTTTGTTGGTACTCCGATTGGTCGAAAATGGAACTCTTATATCTCGGTTAAAGTAGTTATCTTTCGAAGTTTTTCAACGTGCAGAAAATGCTTTCGAGTTAAAAACTGGAATCTAAAGTCAATTTTTCTCAAAACTTTACTGGTCGACCAGGAATGAAGAGAAACCTTAACTCTCAGAAAAACAGCTTCGTAGAGATGATTTGGGACCGAAGGTTTGTATCTGACTTCGATTTCCCTAAACGCCGGTTCCTAGATCAGGAACTGATAGAAGTCGAGTTCTAGAAGAAAGATTCACGAAAAATATTCAGGTAATACAATTTTGCAACTACTGTGTGTGTGACAAGTAAACACTATTCTTAACGTTAAAAGGATGAGTCTTCACAGCTTTAAATGTTTGTCGGTGCTTCTATTGGTGCTTCATCAAATTTGACAAAAGGTTTTGTAGGTCGAGGAACTCAATTCTAAAGTGAGTTTGTAGAAAATTGAAAGTCGATTTTCTGAGTGAAATCCATGATTAGATATATCAAAAGACTGTTTCGCATTTTCGTCTACTCTAGTGTATAACCTTTACATGTGCCTGCTCGCAGATGGAGATTAAGAGAGTAGAATTGAATTCATTTTGAACAGAAATGGAAGGGAAAGGTTTGTGAGAGTGGTGGTGAGAGTTTTGAGTAGGACAGTACGAGCAAGCTGAAAGTTGTAGTGAGTACGTTGAGAAAGTTAGTGTAAGATAGTGGGGTGGGGCTAAAGTTGAATTTGATGCAACCAAATGAAGGAATGGTTGAGGGCAGAAAGCTGTAACAAAGTTTGATGAGGCATTGAATGTGAATGAAATATATCCTGAAGAATGTGACAATGAGTAGGTTCGAGAGGAGTGCAAGTAATGGAAGAATAAAAGGTAGGATTGATACATTGTCGTAAGACGGATGGATAGGAAGCTTTTAAAGTGATGTGGGCAGAGGGATGGTGATCGTGGCCAGTTGGATAGTGAAGGGTATGGTAGTAGGACGAGAAGTTGAGGTACATATGATGCAGGCGAAGAGAAGGAGGAAATAGAAGCTATGGTAAGAAGCGGAATTCGGAGCGGTGTGAATAAGAAGCAGAGTGATAATAGACAAGTTGATTGTAGAAGGCTAAGATAATGAAAAGACCGAAGGTCAGATTGACAAGGTATAATTGAGGCGAATATGTAGACGAAGGTTGTGAAGGGATTATTGTTTCTAAACTTACCAGCGAAGAGAACGATGCGAGTAGAAAGAATTGAAGCAAAAGGGTGGCGTTAGTGCGATAACAGCGAGGCGGAAGAAGAAAAAGAGACTAGGTGGGCGATGAAGATGGGTGGGAATGGAAACTGTATGGATGAAAGGTAATATGGTGGTGAGTATGTCGAGTGTGAATGGATGAGATATTGAAAAGAGTTATAGCGACGTTGATACAGTGAGTTTGAACAGGATGGGGAAGACGTAAGATGATGATGAAGAGTTTGAATTGGAGCAGTACAGATAAGAAGGGCGAGGATAGTGGGTGAGTTTTTTGGTAGAAGGATAAAATAGATGGATCAATAATGATGAAAAAGTAGACTGAGATGAGGTGAAAGATGAAATATGCGCTATGAACGTGACATTGAGAGGCGTCGGTTGAAGCGATACGGGTGAAGTGGAAGATGAAAATGAGTAGATTAAGAATGGTAGAGTGAGGCTACGGAAGAGGTAAAACGAGAGTGATACGTGTAGGATAAGATGGATAGGAATGAATGGTCGTGAGCATAAGGATAAGAGGTTTAAATACGAGGGATACAGGTCAGTGAAAAAGTGGTAATGAGTGAATTTTAGATAAAAGTGTAAGATAGAGGGAAGTGTTACCATGAAACGGTGGCAAATGTACATAGGTGGCTTGTGAGGAGAATTTATGAGCAGTTAGAGCGGCTGGGTAGGTAGGTTTAGAATGACGCAGTAATATAAAGGGAAGAGTAAAAATGAAAGTGAGTTAGTTGAAGGTAGGAGTAGCAGGTTATTGTCACTCCACCAAGTAACTTGTAACTCGAATCCATTGCCAGTTGCCTGATAATGGTAACTGAAAACATTTACTTTTACTTGGTTAAGTAGTTGTTCGGGGACGGTAGCTGCCATCCCGTAGTTGAAGATGAGGGTGAAGCAACTGATGTAAGTTTAGGAATGAGATGTTATATATGCGGGAAAATCGAAAAGTGATATCACAAGCTATTAAGTTGGTAAATCGAAAGTTTGAAATAGTAAGTAGTCGGAAGGTCCAAAATGCGAATGAAAAGTTGGAATATGTATGAAAGATCGAATCGACCTTTCGACTTTTACCTCACTCGTCAAAATAGGGCAACCTTTATGGTTTGGGAGGTTTTCTGAGAATGGCAATAATTAATTTTTGTTCTATGTTTCGTCCTCTTTCAGGATTGAGATAAGCGAGACCCGATGGGCCGACGCGTTACTTGTTTGAGAACTAACTTTTAAATTGAAAAAGTCAATTGCAGTCTGAAATACTTCCTGTTCTCACTTGCGTTGTTATTGTTGTAGTCAAGTAGCCATCCAAGAAGACATATTGTCAAAAATATAGAAGCCTGGAAAGGTCAGGTGACTCAAGTTGTTTGTAGGACAGCGAGGCAGCAACAGACGTGCTATAACCAAGTACTGGTTTCTGTAATTCGTATTCGTATAATTTCAGATTTACATATTCAATCTGTATTTGTGAAAATTCAAAGCATTCAAGCTGAAGTCATGAATGTTAATGAGCAAAAGGTAAACAATCTGTTTTTTTAAGTTTTAAGTAGTTTAATAATGAAATTATAGACTTCTGAAAAACATACAACGAAGAGCAATGAAACAACTACCTTACGGATGCCTCGATTTAGTCCATCATCAAGCTGAAAAGAAATTCGATCAATTACAACATCTTCCACGATGACAAGGAAAGAAAAGGATGCCGAGAGGGAAAGACTTCAACGTGCAAACGAAACTCCGGAGGAAAAAGAAAAGCGAAACGAAAAGATGCGTCTTCATGCTCGCTGAAAACGAAGCTCAGAAAGCAGTGATGCATCAGTAGAACCCTTAAGTAGGCAAAAAGTAATTGACAAGACCCGCGGAAGTAACGAAACGGCCGAACAACATCGACTTCGACTAGATCACCAACAAGTGATCGATGCCACGCGTAGAGAAAATGAGACGGCTGAAGAGAGAGTCACACGTATCCGAAGTGTTAGTCGACGTCTCAAACAGCGTACAGTAGAGAAGAGAAATAATCCACCTGTAAAAACATGACCAGCGGCTATATCTCAGCAAGTCAAAGATCAGTGTCTGATTGAGTTTAACAAGACGATGCCAATGTACACTCTTCGGGAACAAGTATGTGTAGTGTGCAATTCACGACATGATGAAACAACGATGCACAAGATGTTGCTGTCTGACGTAAATGATATTCTGCTCAAACATCATTCTAGTCTCTATGGAACAATTCCGGAGACTCGATCAAAACATTACAAAGACACAGATTTCGACGAAGAAACAGTTCTTTTCGATGAGCAAGGTGAATTCTAATATTTTTTTGTGTTCGTTTAAAAAACCTTCTTTTCAGGACGCCTCAAGATATCACTTCTGAAGAACTCTAGCTATTTTATGTCGAATGATAGAATTTTCTATCGCGAAGGTTTGCTACAACAGGAAGATCAGTCTGATGCCGACTGTCGAATGTGTCATCAGTGTTGGCTGGCTATTTCAAAGGGAAAAATTTCGAAGTTTTCACCCGCTAATGGTATGTGGATAGGTGATGTGCCCGATCAATTGAAAGGACTCATTATTCCTGAGCAAAAATTGATTTCTCTTTATCGTCACAATAATTGTATCATCAAACTACATTCTTCATGGCATTCATCAAACACAACTCAACCGCCTCTCAAAGGAAACTGTATCATTTTTCCGCAAAATCTTTCGAACATTGCCACCAGTCTTCCTTTATCTCCAAATGAACTTTCTGCATCAATCACAATTATTTTCATCGGATCTTCAAAACCAGCTCGTCGTCACCTTCGCAAAATTCTGTCCGTTAGACGACAACGAGTTCTCGATGCGCTTATTTGGCTCAAAGAGAATAATGTACTGTATAGTCACGTATCTCTTGACAAGCACATTATCGCTAGTCTGCCAGTTGATGATGTTCCTGAATCCATTTGGGAAACAGTCGATTATATATCAGATGATCAAAATACAAATGCTGAAAGAGAGAGGTATACCAAAGATCCTTTCACTAGTGAGCAAGTTATGTCTGAGCAAACCACAACCGACTTCATTCTTATTAATTCAAGCGGTGTTTTGGACATCAACGGTGCATCTGTATCAGTGGAAGATATTAATGAGCAGATGCTCCGGAAACTTCGAATTGATGCAAACAAGCAACCGGTTGACTTATCTGAAACCAATACAGTGAGTGCGGTCTTTCTAACTTTGATTGTTTTATTTTTCTTTCTATACTTAGAATGATGATTTTGTTCACATGATTCTAAGAGAAAATGCTTCTACGAATGAATACAATAATCCGACTCTATTACTTGGTCTCTATCCAACACTCTTTCCTTATGGAACAGGAGCTTTCGAAGATACTTCTCGACTAGTAAAAATCTCATTCAAGAAACAAATTCAATACCTACTTTCCTATAACGATCGCCGCTTTGAAGAACATCATTCTTTTATATTTATCGTCTTCAATATGTTACAACGACGAGAAGCCTGTCTTCAGGCTCGATTAATGACATCAAAACCATTTTTTAGTAAGACAGCCCAGTGGTGAACGCAGGATTTCATCAAGGGGGTGGCGATTTTGAAGGCTGCCTTCTGAGTTGACGTGACGTGCTATTGCTCTTACGTTTTTTTCCTATCGTATATATAAGAATAAAATAAAAATCCATAAAAAAATGTTTATTAAAGCGAACTTCAGCAAGAAGCCTTAAAAAACGAGACGACAATTAGATTTTGCAAATCCATCTATTACAGAATCAATGTTTACATAAAAATCACGATAAATGTACATCATCGCCAGACCACTAAGTCTATTCTCGGACATTGTCGAGCGTAAATAACTTTTTAGTAATTTTAAAACAGAAAATGTACGCTCAGCAGTTGCTGTTGAAACTGGTAGAGTAGAAAATATTTTTAATAAAGTCTTTAAATTTGGATAGAAGGCTTCAGAACATTCGATATAAGCATCAATTGCAGTATCCGGTACTATTATTTGTTCTTTGCATTTCATTGCAAGTGAATTGGAGTTGTTGATTGAAGAAGATGGTAGTGGACTAAAATCATTATTTGTGATAAGAATTTCTGACCATCTTTTTATCCACAATAAAAATTCAGATTTAACCTCATTCGATGAACCAGGTAAAAACTTCCCATAAATTTCGACAGCTGGAGCTAAATTATCATAGTTTTTATCGGCAATATACTGTGGTATAATAGATGAGATTGCTGCTGCTTTTTTGACATGTTCATTGAACCTATCTTTAATAGAACCTAAAAAATGATCAAGCAGTGGAATAAAGATATTTAATTTAAAATAATCATATGCAGAAGAAGTAGGAATATTATTTCTATTTGACTAAAAAAGAAAACTAGGAATAAATCAAAACATTTTAAATTGATCTTAATTTCCTCACTTGACGTTTAGTAATTCTTGGCATTTCAATTGTTGTTTCCACTAATTGAGCAAAATCATGTGCGTCTTCATATAAATCTTTGTATTCTTCATCAGGTTCATCTTTTATCATCTGTATTACTTGTAAAATATCTTCAATATTTGAAATACAAATCATAAGATCAATTTTACTGTTCTGTAAACTTCCTATAAATTCATTCACAATCAATAAATACCAGAAACAGAAATAAAAGCTAATTTTTGGAGCCTACGTGCTACATTAATTGTGAACGACAATATCTTATTCAATATCGACAGTGAACATAAAAATTCTGAATGCACTATTGCATTATAAAATAGATTGGATTTGATTGATGGTTTCTCTGTCTGAAGATTCCATTAAATCGATAAATAATTTTGTAATAGCAGGAAATAAACTATTGAATGTTTCCACAGCTACGTGACGATCGATCCATCTTGTAGGACAAACATTCGCCAATTTTATTTTTCTACATTTCACTTGAATTGTCGTACTTTCCGATGATTGTGCTGATGATAATTTAACACTCTCATTGACCACTACTAACTGATTTCGTTTTTTGTTTAACTCACGTGCTGCTTGTTCAAATAATTGACTACGAACTGTTGATGATCGGATGAATTTATAAACTTCTTTGATTGTATCAACAGTATTTCGTAGCGCACGTATTTCACAACTATCAGTTAATGCTAGATTAAACGAATGTGATGCACAGTGGACGTATAAAATATGTGGATATTTTTCTCGGATTAATGTTTGACAGCCTTTGATGCACCCTGAGATTAGTAAAAAATAGAGAACTAGGAACTATTAATCAAAATAGCAAGAGAAGAAGAGTCCTTACCTGACATAGCACTACGACCATCGTAGCCTTGCCCAATACAATCTTCAAGATCTAATCCTGAAAACAAAGAAGTGCTTTAATAACTTGGTCGTTTTGGAAAAAATAATTTCTACCTAAATCTTGAATAGCTTTTATGATTAATTGCGATAAGCCAAAACCAGATCGATCATCAGATGGGATACATATCAAAAACTTTTCATGAATTTGATCATGTAAAACATATCTAATACAAAGATTAGCTTGTTCAATATTTGCTATGTCCTCTAAAATAAGAAGAAACAAGTGAAGAATATTAACTATATTTTCATATGCCTTAATTACCTGTTTCATCTAGCAGTATCGAATAAAATCGTGCTGATTTAACTTCTTGAATCACTTGTTTCAAAATCAAATTACCAATAATAGAAATTAATTCATTTTGTGTTCTCTTTGAAACATATGAAGTATTCTTATTACACGTTTCCAAATGACTTTTGAGTGCTTCATCACCACCTTCGATTCGATACCGTAATAAAGCACGAAAATTTCCTTCTTTTGATGAAGGATCATTATCTTTTAAAACGTCACCATCATCACGATGTCCTCTTAGAGGAAAATTTTGTCTACCACATAATAAAATAGTTTCTATAATTGGTTTGAGTCGTGCACGATTTTCCGCAATTTCTTTTTGTAAATGTTTATCCATTAACAACTAAAATATGAGAAAAGAATCATTAAGAAATAGAAAGTTGATATAGGATAAAGAAAAGAAATTTATTCTCTGCGGATGATTTATCCTTTTTATTCCAGTTATAACATTTGTATTCGAGAAAAAAAACGAAAAATATCTTTCGAAAGTCTTGTTTCCCTCTTGTTCCTTCAAACTGATTAAATTTTCTTTGTATATGATGAACGACTTATAATTTTTCTGTTTATCCCCTTTTCCAATGCTCTTTCGTATACTCACATTTATTGACGTTTGAGAGTTTTTTGAATATATGTGTAAAAATTTTTCCATTTTTATCAAAGAATCCAAATGATAATTTAATTTTTGATGAAGAATTAAATCTCCTTTATCACCAAGCAAATGTTTATAATCATCTAACGATGTCTCAACAAGTTTTCCATATGAAGAGACTCCTGTAGTGGATGTTGTAAATATAGCATAAGCAATACAAAAAACACCCTTTTGAGATGGTGAATATTTAAGCCATTTGAATTCATCTAGGTAATTTTGCTTTAAATATCTTTTTTCTGTAATTGTTTTTCCATCTTTTACTTTTACGCGTTCTTTAAAAGGCCAAACAAATCGTTTATCTGGCTCGAAAGGACGTGTTAATAATTCATATTTTTGTTCATCAGATAGTGGTTTACTAATATATAAACCAATATCATTTTTAAACGAATTAGATATTAGACTTGTTTCAACGCTAGTACTCGATGCATTGAAGTGTGACGATGATGTTGGTGGTGTTTGTAATGGCGGTGATGTAGGTGATATTGTTGATGTTGGTGATGATAAGACGAGTTGACTCTCTTCTGTTGATGAATCTACATTTGATCGAGAATTTAAAAAAAATGAAATTTTATTTAAACCAGTAGTTCTGACTCACCTTTATGTTGTTTTTGTTGTTCGCTGTTGTTTGAACTTTTATCTTTTTTAAAAAATTTAGTTATACGCGGATACATTTAAATCTAAAAAGACTCTTTAATGAAATGTTAAAGAATGTATAACCTTTAAAGCAGTTCCATTCTATCAATATGTGTCTAAAATACTTAGGGCATACCAAAAGTAGTGAGCCTGATACTTTATTCTC